>JAAKBH010001282.1:0-29928 GCA_019776075.1 Amaranthus palmeri
CACAAAATGAACAATGTCAAGAGAGGTCTAAAGCAACTCCATAGTAATGATTTTGCGGGAATCAAGGAGAAAATCAAACAAGGGGAAACTAAGCTGCAGGATATTCAAACTTGCCTCCAGTCCAATCTACCAGTGAAGAGCTTCACCAAAGGGAGAAAAAGACTTCTTCCCTCGTTCGCAAGTGGAGGAAAATTGAAGATAAAGCCCTACACCAAAAAGCTAGAATTAACTGGATGAAAAATGGTGATGATAATACTGCGTACTTCCATGCTGCAATCAAAGAGAGAATCTCTTCTAACAGTATTCATGCGCTCCAGGATAGAGATGGTCGCTGGCTTTCCCAAACTCATGAGATCCACAATGAAATAACCCAATTTTATAAAGGCCTCCAAGGGACTGCTACTCCCAACCTTGTGAGCATCGATCGAAGGGTTATGAGAGAGGGTTCCCAAGTTGACAACAGTAGTAGGATAGAGCTCGTGAAAGACGTGGAAGAAAAGGAAATCAGGGATGCTTTATTTGGTATGAATGACAATAAGGCTCCGGGCATAGACGGTTTCAATGCGTGCTTTTTCAAGAGGGCTTGGGCTATCATCAAGGAGGACTTCGTTAGTGCTATAAAAGACTTCTTCAGGAATAACTCCCTTTTTGCTCCTTACAATTGCACCGCAGTTACCTTGATTCCTAAGACAACCAATGCTAACAAAGTAGGTGACTTCAGACCTATTGCTTGTTGTACGGTGATCTACAAGGTCATTTCTAGAGTTCTTGCGGGGAGACTTCAGAAAGTGATGGGTTCGCTTATTGATCAAGCTCAGTCAGGTTTTATTCCGGGCAGGCAGATGGCGGACAACATCTTACTAGCTGCAGAGCTTATCAAGGGCTACAATCGGAGAAATAACGGTCCCAGATGCATGATCAAAATGGATCTTCGCAAGGCTTACGACTCCATCAGCTGGGAGTTCCTGTTATCTGTTATGAACGAAATGGGGTTTCCCCCAAGGTTTGTAGACTGGATCAAAACTTGTATCTCAACAGTTTCCTTCTCCATTTTGGTGAATGGCTCCCCCCTTAAGCCTTTTGATGCAAAGAAGGGTTTGCGCCAGGGTGACCCCATCTCGCCATACCTCTTTGCCATTGCTATGGATTATCTATCTAGACTTATGCAGCAGCAAAGAAATTTCAGATTTCACCCTAGATGCAAGAGTACGCGTATCACTCATCTCCTCTTCGCAGACGATCTACTTATGTTCTGTAGAGCGGATCTGCCTTCTGTGCAAAGTATGATGAGAACCTTCCAGGTTTTTTCGAGAGCTTCAGGGCTGGAGGCTAATAATGCCAAGAGCAACGTCTATATTTCAGGGGATTGATGATCAGTGCAAAAGGACTATCCTTAGCTATCTTCAGATGGAAGAGGGGTCCTTTCCTTTCCGCTACCTTGGTATTCCATTACACTCCAAGAAGCTTAACTCCCGGGACTGTAGGCCGCTCGTTGATAAGATTATAGGTAGAATTGGGTACTGGTCCTCCAAGCTCCTCTCTTATGCAGGTAGAGTTCAGCTGGTGCGTAGTGTGATTGGGGGCATCCAAAACTTCTGGGCCCAAATTTTTTGTATCCCTAAAAAAGTGCTCAAAATGGTCGAAAACATCTGCAGATCGTTCATTTGGACAGGTAAAGAGGGTTTATCTAAGAAAGTTGCGGTTTCCTGGCATCAAATGTGTCTTCCTTTCTCTAAAGGAGGGCTAAACCTGAGAGATATGTACAAGTGGAACAAGGCCGCTATTCTCAAGCATCTGTGGAATATAGCAATCAAGAAGGACAACCTGTGGGTCAAATGGGTACACAGCTACTATGTGAAAGCTCGAAACCTTAGTGAAGTGCGCCCTTCTATTCATGCCTCTTGGAGCTTCAAGAAAATCATCAAACAGTGTGAGCTGGTAGATAAGCTAGGAGGATGGGAGTCTCTCACTAGTGGGGGACTGTTCTGCATTGGAAAAGTCTACGATCGTCTTATAGCGGATGAGCCTAAGGTCGATTGGGGTCCTCTCATGATTAAAAATGTTGCTTGTCCTAATGCCAAATTTATTACCTGGTTAGCCATCCAGAACAGGCTTGCTACTCGGGATAGAGTAAGTAAATGGTTAGATATGACAGATGACAGCTGTGTCCTTTGCAGCAACACCAGTGAGTCTGCTCAGCATCTCTTTTTTGATTGTCCCAATGCCAAGGAAAAAAGATCCAGAGTTTTCAGCTTTCTCTCCTGGAACCTCAGCAATTCTAATTTCAGTGAAGAAATGAAGAGTATGACCAAGCTCAACAAGAAGAAGACCGATCGAGCCAAGCTGATAGTTGGTCTTTGGACTGAGATGATCTACAACATCTGGATGCAGCGCAACAGGAAAATTTTTGATAACCATTCCTTCAAGCAGAAGGAGGTTATAGATTGTATAGTGTTTAGGATTGCAGGAAGAGTTAACAGTAGAATGAATGATATGCTTGTATCTAGTAGTTAGTTTTGCGTTTTTTGGGCTTGTGCTGCCGTTTTGTAAAGGAGCACTGGCGGTTTTGGGCCGGTGCAGGGAAAGTTAATTCCTCCTGAGGCGTTTGTTTTCTCGTCTTGGTATTGAATAAAAAATTCATTTGGCAAAAATTATATATATATATATAGTATATAGATAGATATAATATATATATATAATATATATAATATATATATAGGATATAGTATATATATATATAGTTAGGTATTTATATAATAGGTATATATATAGATAGATATAAATATATATATAGATTATAATATATATAGTAGATATTATATATATAATATATTATATATATATAATATATAGGATTATATATAATAATATATGTATATATAATATAGTATATATAGAGATATGATATATAATAGTATTTATAATAGATATATGTTTAATATATATATATATATTTATATATTTATAGAGTACATTTATATATAAAGATAATATATATATATATATATAATGATATATATATATATATGTATATAGATACATAGATATATATATATAAGAATTATATAATATATAAATATAATATATATATATATATATATATATATATATATATATATATATGTATATCGCCTGAATCACTAGTGGAAAAAAAGCTATGGCTGCTGCCATAAATTGGCTGCGGTTTTATTGTATACGCAGCTCAAGCAAAACTATAAAAATTTAAAAAAAAAACTGGAATAGCTCTGCGGTTTTTTGATATATGTCCGCAGCCAATAAGTGACATAAGCTCAAGCGCTGCGGTTTGCTTAGTGGCCGCAGCAAATGTAGCCTATTCTAAAATATTAAGCCCGGCCCAAAAGGAATAGCAAACCTAATTTCAGCAACTCCTATAAAGCGCCTATTCTTTACAGAAGCTGTTTCATATCCGTCTTCTAATTCTTTCTTCCATGTTCTTCAAATGTAGCCTAATTTCTTTCCTCCATGTTCTTCAAATTCTGAAGACCCCAAAACCAAGTTCTGCTCTCTTTTAGGCCAGTGGCCTTACATTTAGAAGTCTGATGCTGACCTTAAAAGTAATGGAATCTATTGCTTCACCATCCAGTATGCAGGGTCAACGGTCAAGTATGAAGTAGGAACCAAATTCTAATTCTTTCTTTCCTCCATGTCGACCTTTCTTTCCTCATTCTTTCCCACAAAGGTTGTTTCAAAATCAGATCTTGAAGAAATTTTTCTGGGGTTTTTGTTCAACCCAATTTCAATGTTCAACAATTTCGATGTTCAGATGAAGAATTTGTGGATTTTGAAAAAGCCTCTTCCTTTAAAGAAGCATCTCGTCCTTCATCACGTATTTTGCAGGTTTTTCGGGTTTTTGTTCTTAGTAATTTTTAGATTTGTAGTTTTTAGATCAAGATGTATTTTAATTTAGTATTGGATCTTGAATCTTTTGAGTTCTTAAAGTTTTTTTGAGTTATTGTAAATTTTTTTAGATCTGTTCTTTGTAATTTTTAGATCAAGTTATTGTAAACTTGAAGGCTGGCGTGTTTTGGATCAAGTTATTATAAACTTGAAATTTATGCAGGTTGTATACATTTTTTTAGATCTGTTCGTAGTAATTCTTGAAATTTGTTCTTAATAATTTTAGATCTTGTTCTTGTTTGATTATTCTTAGTAATTTGTTCTTAGTAATTCTTGTTCTTGTTCTTGTTCTTATTCTTAGTAATTATTAGTAATTTGTTCTTAGTAATTCTTAGTAATCTGTTCTTGTTCTTAATATAGGTTGTTTGATTATTCTTAGTAATCTGTTCTTGTTCTTAGTAATTCTTAGTAATTTGCTTTTAGTAATTCTTGAAACTTGAAATTTGTTCCCAGAGATTCAATGTATAAAAAGAAAAAAAAAATAAAAAAAAAGTCTCAAAGGCTGCGGTTCTTACAATGACCGCAGCCAATAAGCCCCTTTTTTTTGTTGTGAAAATAGACTATAGGCTGCGGTTTTTAGGACCGCAGCCAATAAGATTTCTCATTTGCTGCTACTCTAAGGGCTGCGAGTCAAAACCGCAGCCTATTATGGCAAAAAACCCGCAGCAATTGGCGATTTTTCCACTAGTGAATGTAGGGTTTTCTTAGCCCATTTGCTCCTTTTCTCTTTCGAATAAGTACCGAACATCTTCCGGACTTTGCGAGGACATTAGGTATGACTCGAAATGCTCAGGAATGCCTCGAAACGCGCGTCTCATCTTCGATTCAAGTGTCGAAATCTTGTACGCAACAAAAACACCTTATAAACTCCTCTAAAATAACTAAAAACACTTAAAAGCACATGGAGACAAGATCGAGGCGAAATCATGCGTAAGATGTGTAAAAACCAATATAAAACGCGAGATAGGACACTTAAATGAGGAGATAAATGTGCTCTAAATCGAGCATATCAACACCCCCAAGCTTAACCTTTGCTAGTCCCTAGCAAAGAGACTAGGTAGGATAACATGAAAGCACATGGGCACCCCAAAACAACTAACTACAAAAACAAAACGAAACTAAACTATGAAAGCAATAAAACCTAAAACTCACTGTCGTAGGAATCACGGTCGCACTTAGCACGTACGACAAGCCCTTTAAACCTCAAGGTCTCCCAGGAGGACGAGTAAGGTCTCGTGAGGGTTTTTCAGAAGGAGACCCACAAATCCTATGCAATGCAAATGCAAGGATGAAAACTAAATGAAACTAAAAACTACAATGCGGAATCTAATATGATGCAATGCAAGGTGAGCGGAATTCAAAGCAACGCGAGCTGTGTACAAGCCAAACTCTTCCCTAGCCATAGGTGTGCAAGTACAATGGTCTCAAAGAGCGCAATACCAAAGAGAATGACCAATTCCACAAATTCGAGATCACTAGGGTAAGCTACATCACAGGCTATGCCACCGACTACCTAAAGAGGTCACAAGTCTACGCTCCCCGGGTAATTTCTCTAAAGATGTGAGAAATATGCAATGACGCTCAAGTGTTTGATTTTGGTTCGTGTTTCGCTCAAAATCTTCCGACTAAAGATGAGTCGGGAATCAAACACCTAATAGGGGAGAATCATGGGGATTGTGTCATATCTAACTCCAGCACAGAACAAACTAAACGGACCAAGTCGAACAGGTTAGCACAAAGGGTTGTAACGTTGGCTTAGGGTTAAGGTGTGATACATTTGGGAATGTGGAGCTAAGTAGAGGATAGCAAGTGACCCAAAACAAAACACCCACAAACATCTCATGATAAACAAATGAAAACTATATCCAACAACCAACAATAACCCAATAAACTCAAATAAGCACAATGATCTCTATCATTAAACACTATCAAAAACATGAAACCTCATAAGCGCAAGTGTCTCCAAGCTCATCTCGCAATAAAACATCGAATTCTCACTAACATGAATATATGAATGTGTATAAAATCTCAATGAAAAAACAAGAGAAAGGTCTCCTCAAATCATAAATATGTATTAATGATAATAATGAAAGCACTGGAGGAAATCGGAGAGAAATAATGAGCTGGGCACAAAATGAAGAGAGTCATATAAACCAACAACCACAATATCATAACCAAAAACCCACTGAATCCCTGTAGCACATGACAAACCCCACCATCACTTAAACTATCCTCTAGGTAAGAAGAGGGAATATTTGGCTCATGTGGAGGCTAAATAATGTGGCTACAAAAGAAAAGGAAAAGGCAAAAACTTGGCTTATCCTAAAGTCAATTGCGTACAAGGTAGGCTATTTGGCTATGTAGCTCAATTCTAGCGAACGTGTTATCATCCCTGGTCTCAAGAAAAGCCGACTATACTGGAGAAGAACCGACACAAAACTTAGATCCCCTAACTAGCACTCACAAGGAATGGAACTCGCAAGGAGTCCAAGAAGGCTCAATCCTTACAGGCTAGTCCAAATGCGCTTCTAAAGGTAATCAACCAAGCCACAAACCAAGCAAACCTCAATTCCCCTAAGCTATGTGGAAAATAGGTCAGACTCTAGGTCCCAAAACATGCACAGGGCTAAGAAAATACGAGTTTGCATAAGGATAGACCACAGAAGTACACACCAGAAGCAAGCATGCCAGTTTCACAACTCAACCATCTTATTAAAAACTAAACATGAATATGCAATATATACACTATGCATGAATGCAAGATGAATACGCAGAATATATACAAAATAACATATGGAATGAACTAAACTATAGCTATATGAGACTACATGCACAAAAAAATGGGTGGGGCGACAATGGAGTGGACCATCCCTCCCCCAAGCTAAAGATTTGCTAGCCTCTAGCAAAGAAGGAGAGGAGAGAAAATGAAACATAAAAACCATGGTCAAAAAGATTGTCGCAACACCCAACACAAACATATGCTAGCCACAAATAAAGAGCGAAGAAGGTCATACCTAGGTTAGGAGGGCATTTACTCCTGGCATTACCATTACCAGCACGAAGTGGTCTAACAACTCTCCGCCCCTCTAAGAGGGGGAGGCATGAAGCGCGAAGCTAGAGCAATTGCCTCCCCCAAGCTAGGGTGAAGCTGTATTCTTCATGTTTGGCTCAAATGCTCTTTTGAGCCTTCTTTCTCTTACTCACCCTTACGGGACCGTTAGCATTGACCCTCTCAAAATCATCAAATAAAACACAAGCAAAACTTGTGGAGGGTCAATTCTAAAAGCTGTTTGGGTTTGCAAATACTAACAAACAACACTACAAACCAAACGTGAGCAATGACTAGCAAAAATGCAATGCAATGAATGAAAAAAAAACAAAAATGAAACAAAAATAATATCTACAGTTGGGTTGCCTCCCAACAAGCGCTTCTTTTAGGTCTTTAGCTAGACCTGACTCACTACGGGGTAGCGAGTCAAACTCCGAAGGAGTTTATCAAACTCACTCCCCACAAAAGCAGAGGTTGGGGAGTGGAAAAGGGAGAGAAGAAAGAAAAGGGGGAGAAACACAACAAAAACCGACTTTCCATAACATGATGAAAAGTCGGGGGAAGAATGAACGGAGGGAGGGGGAAGGGAAGCAACAGGCATAGCAACACAAGCATCAAGGTGAGCATGAACATGAACGACCGGGAGCTTCTCATGATGACAAAGAGGTTTAAGGTGAGACTCAACAGAAGGCACAACAAGGGTATGCACTTGAGACTCCTCAATAACGGGCAAGTCTACCTCTAGGTCATCGGGTCCACTAGCTAGATGATCATGCACATATGTGAGGGGTGCGTCATATTGAGGTGCGCAAGGTACCTCATCAACACAAGAACATTGATCATCTAGAGAAGGAGGGGAGCTAATGATAGGGTGAGGGGAGTCTAGGTCATGGTCATGGGACTCTAGTCTATACTCAAAAACCCTTCTAAAAGTGTTAACGCTCCACGTTCTCTCCAACTCGGTCCCCTCTTCAACCCAAGGGTGACTGGAAGGGTAGGCCGGTGGAATCTCAAGGGGAGGGAGATAAGGGTACTCTTTCCTATAGAAATGCTTGGCCATACATTTGAAGAAGTCCAAACAAATCACAGGGGTTTGGTCAAGGAACATGTCTTCGTGATACTCATCTACGAGTTTCTTGTCTCAACATTCAATCCTCCGTAAAGATGATGACAAATTTGCCACCTTTCAACACTACACATGCGGAGAAATAACATCTCATATCTAAGAAAGAAGCTCCAAAAAGATTCATGCTCGAGTTGATACATGTGGCAATCCATGAAGAGAAAAAAAAATAACAAAAACAAGAACTATTCACAAACCACACCAAAACTATTATCTAAACAAACGCCTTGTCCCCGGCAACGGCGCCATTTTGATAGCGGGGTTTCTAATGCGTCGTTATACGCTAGAAGCCTTGGTCAATCAAACACATTTATAAACACCCTAAATACAACTATAGCGAGTATAGAGGTAAGTTGGGGATCGAACCACAGAGACAAGGGATGCTAGACTGAGAGTTGGTGTGGGAAAGGTTGGATGATTGGTAGGCTGAAGGATGGGTGAACTAAACTATGACAAAAACAAGCAAGGAAAGAAAGCGGGCTTAGGCTAGGTCCACCCTAAGTAGGTCTATTGGAAATAGAGATAGGCTAGGTCGAGGGAGATCGAACGAAGGTCAATCGAGACACTCTAGATAGCATGGGGAAGTTGATGACCTATAGTCAATGCGAACGACCCATAATTGCCCTATGTCTCACAAGGGAGTGGCAGGACAAGATATGCATTGAATATCAATCAATCAAACCAAGATTAACCTCAACCATCTTCCCAAACATTAAAGACAAGACCAAAACCCTACGGTTTCTCTAACCCAAAACCGTAAAAGACAACTCTAGCATATTAAAAGCAAAAGCAAGAAGAGAGAAAAGCAATAGAACTAATCTAGAAAGCATAAATGAAATGAAAGACATGAAAGCAAGAAAGAAAGCATAAAGGAATTGAAAGACAAGAAGGCATTAAACTCTACACTAGGAAAGCATTAAATGAAAGCATAAAGAAAGCAATAAATGACATTAAAGCAATAAAGGAATGTAAACTTACATAAAGAGATGGCATGAAAGTAAAGGAAAGCAATAAAGAAGAAGATAGAACAAAACTAGGGCAAAAACTAATGAGAAAGCATAAAGATTTGATGAACAAGAGAGGGAGGGTTACTCCCAATCAAGTCATGCCCTAAACATTCAAATTAGAGCCCTTATATAGGCTGTACAAGATGGGGGATTAAAACCCTAAAGATGCCACGTGTTTTAAGCAAGCAAAAAACGAAACAGCATTGAAAATAAACTACATTCGACCGAATGATAGCTGCATTCGCCCGAATGGTCACCCATTCGCCTGAATGAGTGCCATTCAGGGTTTCTAGAGACTCAAAATTGAATTCTTGTGAAAAGAGCTTCCATTCGCCCGAATTGTACAACCATTCGCCCGAATGGGCCTGTATTCGCCCGAATGCAATCTTAGCTTCGCCCGAATGTGAGTGCTGAAGCTGGTCTTTGAAGATTCAAGGCCCATTCGCTTGAGTTGGGCTAGGCTTCGGTCGAATGCAGGGTTTTCTTAGCCCATTTGCTCTTTTTCTCTTTCGAACAAGCACCGAACATCTTCCGGACTTTGCGAGGACTTTAGGTATGACTCAAAATGCTCGGGAATACCTCAAAACGCGCGTCTCATATTCGATTCTAGTGTCGAAATCTCGTACGCAACGAAAACACCTTGAAAACTCCTCGAAAATACCTAAAAACACTTAAAAGCACATGGAGACAAGATCTAGGCGAAATCATGCGTAAGATGTGTAAAAACAAATATAAAACGCATGATATGACACTTAAATGAGGAGATAAATGTGCTCTAAATCGAGCACATCAACAGCCCTACTCACACCACCAAAGAGCCTACCAATGCACCTCCTCACCAAAACCAGCCACACCTCCACCATATCAGATTCCATCATCACCACCATCACCTATATCTTCTACTCCACCACCATTTTATACATAGGTTTCACCCCCATGCATTTCACATATTTTTGATGCATCTACTAACCCTTCTACTGTTCCAACAGCTACCTTAGACCTTGTTCTCTCAAAATTCAATGATTTCCAGTCTCTATTCTTTGTGTTTCAAGATGAAATTCATGTCTCAGTTGCTTCTATCACTGATTAGCTATCCCAGATAGAGTCCCGTCTTGGAGCCAAGCTTGATACTATTGAAGTGTAGACCGAGTCTGTTGATAAAGATGAGAGTGCTGCTGGTTTCCTCTTCCTGCTCCACCATTATATTTATATTTTGTGGGCCATACCATCTGTTAGTCTGTTAATCAAACACGATTTTACTTTGTCTTTTGATGTACCAGTTGGGATAAAGTTTGTAATTTTATTTTGTTGAACTATGGTGCTATTGTTTCAACTTCTCTTATTTTGCAAATGGTCTATGATGATTACTCTTTGCATATCTTGATTGCTTTTATGGTATTTGCTTTGGTAATTGCTTCTTGCCATCCTTTTTTAGCTATATGTTATAATTAGCGTTGTGGTTTGATTATCTCACTCTTTTTTTATTAATGTCAAATGGGGGAAGTAATGCAACAAACTTAAGAGCGTATAAATAACTTAAGAGTATAATTGTGAAAATCATATGCTAGTTTCAAAAGCTATGTTATGTTCCATTAAGTTTGATAAGGCATGCGCTACTTACTTAAATTCTTTTAAGCTCCAGTATAATATTTGATATAATATGTTATATCCTCTGGTTAATAAGAATGCATGCTAATTCGTTTGGTAGCTCTGATAATTCTATGTTTTAGTTTATGTTTGTTATGCTAAGTTCTTAATGGTTACAATTTTAGTCTTGATATGTTCTTAAGTCTTGCCTAACTTAGCACACAATGATTTACATTTTAGAATCTTAGTAGTTTATGTTAATTATTTTTGAAAATTATTTATAAAAACATAGGCAATATATCTTAAACTCTGATATTATGTTTTTAAATGATAAATTTAGAGTAAACTGTTTTATCTTGGATGCTTGGCAAATTATATTGTAACGAGTTGATTTGCTAAGTGCTATATAGAGTTGTTTTAATCTCTAACATGCTATATTATTTTTGTTTTACTCTATTTTACTTAAGTTTGTTTATAAGTTTGTCATCATCAAAAAGGGGGAATTTGTTGGCATCATAGGTTTTGATGATGACTTCACTTGAAATAAACAAATATGTTTTAGAGATTGTTTTTAGGTCAAATATCCGATTTGTTAAAGTCGTTGGTGGAACCTAAAAGACTTGGTCAATGGACATAGTACGTATCAATGTTAATCAAAAGAGTCTGATATAGAATATCATTTAGGATGTCAAATGTAGATAGGAGGTTTATTGTTCCAAGTTTGATGGTCTGATGAAAATCATTGATGGAGACAATACAGTGTTCCCAAGACGCAGGTCTGGAGAAAGCGTCAGCTAAAAATTACGTGGGAATTATTTTTTATTTTTAGTTGATGTATACGGTTAGAAATTAAGTTATTGCATAATTAGTTAATTGGCAAAATAAAATAATAACTACCTAAAAATAATCGAAGACTCATTCCAAGTGTGAGAATAAGTCTCCTTATTTCTCTCCATTAAAATAGGAGGTTAGTTAGGGTTTTAATCTAATTAATCCTAATTAGCTATTTTTAGCAAATATCAACCATAGCTTTTTGCTTTAACTTCCAAACATGTTTTCCACTTTCCTACATTTTAGGATTAAGGGGAGTGTGGGGAGTTAGGGTTTTGATGTCTACCTACGCTTGGACCTATATAAAAGGAGGACTTGTTCAAACTGGTGGGATGTGTGCTCATAAGATAAAAAATCTATAGATCACAAAATAAGAAAAATATTTATTTCTTTCATTTGCCAATTAACTTAGAATATTTTTCTTATACAATTTCTTAATTTTTATCCTTTTTAGAGAATTTATATTTTTATGAGTTTTTGAGAGATTTTGTTGTAACTAGACTTAAGGAAAGTCTAGGGGAGAAGAGAAGCTTCAATTGAAGCGTGAGAAAGAGAAAGAGAAGAGGAAAGAGAAAGAGAAAGAGAAAGAGAAGAGAGAAAGAAAAGAGAAGTGGCGTAGTTGTAAATTGTTTTATATGTGATTGTCATTAATTGCTTAAAACTTAATAAGGTTGTGTTTGAGAACTACCATTTCATTTCAAATTAATGATTTCAATTATGAAATCATGAATGTAGAATTTGAGAATGACAAGGTTTGGGAAGTCATTCTCAAATCCTCATCTTTAAACCATTTCAATAACAATTGTGGATTTAACTCAAATCCAAATTTGAAATTCTAGTGTTTGCCAAACACTAATTTTGAGTCAAATCTATATTTTCAAATGAAATCATCATTCCCAAACTTAGCCTAAGAGAATTTTAAAATCCCAAGTGGTAGTGGTTTTTCCTTGTATTAGGCCTAGAAGGTTTCCACGTAAAATCGTTGTCTCCTTTTATCTTTCTTGCTTTAAGTTTAAGTGTTTATTATTCATTTTATATTCCGCATAAACAGGTTTAAAAATCTTAAACTTACAATACAACAATTCACCCCCCACTCTTGTGGAATTCGCCCATCTCTAAGTGTTTCTGCATAAATTTTATTGTCCAGGTTATTATTTGTTATCCTTTCCACTTAATTATACTCTGAAATTTGCTATAGAGGGTTGTTAGGTCGAGATGAAGGAGATTACTTGGTTTTAGCAGATTCTTGAGTTGGATTATTGGATCTGAATTTGGATTTCAGATTTGGCTTTCGAATATATATTTGGTTAGTTGGGTAGAATATCATTGTATGAAATTTTTCTAAGAAAAAAGGGGCGACGACACCAGGGTCATTGCCCAAAAAAATGTATATGAACCGTTGCCTGGCTGTCATATTAGCATCCATCAAAATGATGTCCACCATTGGGGCCGTCAGCAGGACAACTTTTTGCCAATTTAGCGATCAAATGGGGACCTTTAGTGCCGTACTCATTTTGCTATTTATTTAAAGTGTTCATTCATCTTTTTTGGTTTAATTACTATCATCTTACCTCTTTCACAACTATGTCAATTAGTTAATTAATATGCATCACTACATATCATAAACCTAAAAGAAAACGTACAATATGCTAGAATAATAAATATTCTCAAAGAATATTTTGCATATATTGTTTATTTAGTGTATCTTTATATGTTAGAATATAATATTAGGAATATATTGTAATTATTTAGTTTCCTAAAAACCATAGATTAATCTTGTATATATTCTTATGATGATAATGAGAAGGCATCGAATCATTCTCCCAATTATCTCTTTTATGGTATCAGTTGCTTAGGTTCATTCCTTGGTTTTTTCTTCCACCACCTTATTCTCCCTTTTCTTCACCTTTTCTCATGGCTTCCTTTTCTCACTCTCGTCCGCAAAATTCGAAATTTTCAGAAAATTTTGAGCCCTGGAATTTTAATACTTCTCAGGATGCGGAATATTATATGGACACTGGTGCTACATCTCATATGACTCACTCTAAAGGTACTCTCTTGAATTATTCTCCTTTAAAGTCATCTAATTCTAATTTTATTATTGTTGGTAATGGTGCTATGCTTCCCGTAAAAGGTCATGGTCATGTATCTATCCCTTCCCCATCCCAACCTTTAGTCTTAAAAAATGTTCTCCATTCTCCCACACTCATTAAAAATCTTATTTCTGTCCGAAAGTTTACTCGCGATAATAATGTTTCCATTGAGTTTGATCCTTCCGGTTTTTCCGTGAAGGAATTGGACACAAAGAATATAATCCTGCGGTCTAATAGCACTGGCGATCTCTATCCTCTTCACTTGACACATGGAACCACCTCTTCCTCTTCCTATGCTTTTTCGGCTTCATCCTCTAGTACTTGGCATTCTCGTTTGGGTAATCCGGGAAACACTATCTTAGATTTTTTGTCCTCTTCTAAGTCTATTGAATGTAATAAAAATCCCTCTTTTTTTTGTCAATCATGCCCTTTAGGCAAACATGTTAGTCTCCCTTTCTATAAATCTATATCTTTATGTACCCGTCCTTTTGATATAATACATAGTGATTTATGGACATCTCCTGTTGCAAGTCCATCCTGGTACAAATATTATGTGTTGTTTCTTGATCATTTCACCAATTATTTGTGGACATTTCCTTTATTTCGCAAATCTCAAGTATATGATATATTTGTTAACTTCCATTCTTATGTTCGCACACAATTTGAGCTAAATATAAAATCTTTCCAATGCGATCACGGGGGTGAATTTGACAATAAAAATTTTCACCAATTTTGTGCGAGTCGGGGTATTCACTAGTGGAAAAAACCTTAAGGGCTGCGGTTTTTTTAGCCCCTATGGGCTGCGTATTTCGACCCCAGCCTTTATTGGAGCAGCCCAAAATAATAATTAAGGGCTGCGGTCAAACTACGCAGCCCAAAATAGACTAAAGGGCTGCGGATAGGTCAAAAAACCGCAGCCCTTTAGTCTTTTTTCAAAATTAAAAAAAAAAAAATTTTCTTTTCGTTTATTCCAAAATTATACCCAAAAATTCCAACGAAATTCCAAAATTATACCCAGAAATTTTACAGATCTGATGGCTGTTCTTGAACCAAAACGAACATAAAAAAAACGAATAATCTTCAAGTCTGAAGAACATCAAGACAAACATCAAGACAAAAATTTTACATATGGCTGTTCTTGAACCACATCAAAAAACGAACATAAAAAAAACGAATAATCTTGAACCAAATTTTACATATGGCTGTTCTTGAACCACATCAAGACAAACATCAAGACAAAAATCGAAATACATAAAAAAAAATCGAAAAAAAAACATCAAATGGTTGTTCTTGAATCAAATGGATGTTCTTGAACCAAATTTTACAGATCTACAACCCAAAAGAGTCTAAAGATCGAAATACATAAAAAAAAACGAACCAAAAAATTTCTTGAACCCAGAAAATTCTTCAAAAATTCTTCAAAAATCAAAAATCTTCAACAAAATTTCTTGATTTTGAACCCAGATCTGGTGAAAGGAACATCAAGAACGAAACAATTGAACGGTAAGAAAGTACATAATCTTCGAATTTTTTGGGCTAGAGTTTATATTATCTTCGAAAGAACATAATTATTTTTGGGTTTATTCAAGAACGAAACAATTTTTTTTTAAATTATGGGCAAGGAAGATGGGCAAGGAAGATGGGCAACGAAACAATTCAAGAAAGAAAGAACATCAAGAATATCTCAACGAAACAATGGCTGTTCTTGAACAAGGAAGATGGAAGAGAGAGTAGAAGAGAGAGGCGCCTTTAGGAGAGAGAATCTGAAGAGAGGCGCCTAGGGTTTATGCGTTTCACGGTACTTGGGCTGGGTTTAAATAATAAAATCAATTTTTTTTTTTAAATTATGGGCAAGGGCTGCGGACATACCATAAAACCGCAGCCCTTTTACAATTTTTTTTTTATTTTCTTTATTTAATTTCGAATGGTTAAGGGCTGCGGACACATAAAAAACCGCAGCCCTTTCTTTATTATATTTTTTGAAACACATTGGGGCTGCGGTTAAGGGTAAAAACCGCAGCCCTTGTTAATTTTTTTTTTACCACATTTTTTTTACTCATATTGGCTGCGTGTTCCTAAAAACCGCAGCCAATAAGTAGCAGCCAATAGCTTTTTTTCCACTAGTGATTATTCTTCGTTTTTCATGTCCACAAACATCCTCCCAAAATGGAAAATCCGAAAGAAAAATTCGTTCCATCAATAATATTATTCGGACTTTATTATGTCATGCTTCTCTTCCCCCATATTTTTGGCCTCACGCCTTAAATACCGCCACATATCTTCTCAATATTCTTCCATCCAAATTACTTTGCCATCTTACTCCCACTCATTTACTTTATCATAAAGCTCCTACATATGATCATCTTAGGATTTTTGGGTGTTTATGTTTTCCTTTATTTTCCTCATCTAAAATTCACAAACTTCAACCCCGTTCTTCTCCATGTGTCTTCTTGGGATATCCCTCCTCACATCGCGGTTATAAGTGCTATGACATCGCATCAAATAAAATAATTATTTCGCGACATGTTATTTTTGATGAGTCCACATTCCCCTTCGCAAACCGTTCCACAAATACTCCTCACGAGTATACATTTCTAGATAATAATATTAAAATGTTTTACCTACAGCCCAACACTGTTGCTCACAGCCCACCCATCAGCTCCCAGCACTACTACATAATTGATTTTAAGTAACACCCTAAAAGTGTAACCTAAAGTGCTTGAAGTGTTACTATAGACCTAAGGTAACACATTTTTGGGTGCTACATCTGGCGGTGTTACCTATTCTCTTAGGTAACACTTTTACATGCATATGGTAACACATTTAAAAGTGTTACATCAAATAACTTTAGGTAACACTTTTTTTGCATATGTATCATTTTCATAGTGTTAATTATCATTTCTTTTGTAACACTTTTTTCTAATTAGGTATCACTTTTTCACCACACAATTAGGCTATTGTAACACTTTTCAATAATGTATCTCTTTAAACTACTTTATGTAACACTTTGCTGAGGATTAGATAATATATTTTTCATTTAAGGTAACACTTTTTCAACTCAATTAAACTAATGTAACACTTTAAAAAAACTAAAATTTTGCAATTAATTGCTACTTGTAGGAATTGAGCACGCAGTCTGTGTGCCCTAGTGCCTCTGAAATTGATTTGCATCCACTGCCAACTGAGATGCATGATATTAGTGATTTGTTATGAAATCAAATGGATATATTCCTGTTTGCAAATAACTATAAACACATACCATAGTATAGAATCTTAACCTACATCATTCAAAGTTATCTTGGATAATTAATTAATAATTGTAAATTTTGAAAAATTAATTTGCCATAGCTTGAATAATATAATATATTAAAAAATAGTTTGGGACTGATATCAATATTTTAAGAATGTTATATTAACTAAATTCAAAATTTATTTTGCCAATTTTATTACAAAAATAAAAAATACTTTCTCCATTTCAGTTTACTTGTCCCATTTCCTTTTTTGGCAATTTCATACTACTTGTCCCATTTACTTTTTTGGCTAACATTTTCTTACCTAAATACCCCCACTTTTTCAATTCCCAATACTCCACTACCATCTATACAATTAATTTAATTAATTAAAATACCCAACTACCACCTTTTTAATGGACCCACTACCTCCTTAAAATCCGTGACTAGTCAAATGGGACTAGTCAAATGAAATGGAGGGAGTATAATAAATAAGTAAAACGGTGTTACAAATGGGTTGGTAATGTAAAAAATGTTACATATTAATTAGTGTTACCAATTTTTAAAGTGTTACCAATTATTAAAGTGTTACATACAAGTGTTACCAATTTTTGAAGTGTTACATGTTAGTGTTACCAATTTTTAAAGTGTTACATATAAGTGTTACCAATTATTAAGCTGTTACATACAAGTGTTACTAATTTTAATGTGTTACATATTAGTGCTACCACATTTGAAAGTGTTACATATAAATGTTACTAATTTTAAAAGTGTTACATGATTATGTTACTTAAAGATAAAGTGTTACAAAAGTGTTATATAATATTCTTAAGAAGTTGGATATCAAAAAGTGTTACAATTATGTGTTACATAAAGTCATTTTTGTACTAGTGCAGCCGTCCACTTCCCATTCAACTGGGCCCAACCCTGAAACCGTCCCCAGCCCAGAAACTCCCTTACATTATTCTCCCCTCCAGAACACCTTGCAATCTCTTGGGCCTGACAATCCTGCCGCAACCCACTCTCCTTCCTCTACTATTTTGGACTCATCTTCCTCTCCTACTGGGCCTGCCTCACGCAGCCCAGTACCTCCCCAACCCAATATTCCACCTTCTCCACCTAAAATCTTCACCCGAAGTCAAAATGGCATTTTCAAGCCTAACCCCAAATATTCCTCTCATGCTTTATCCGTCTCCTTTTCTCCCATTCCCAAAAATCCCATAGATGCATTACGTGACCCAAATTGGAAGCAAGCCATGCAAGAGGAATTTGATGCTTTAATTGAAAATAATACTTGGGAACTAGTACCTAGACCGTCTGATGCTAATATTATTCGTTCATTGTGGATTTTTCGCTTGAAAAATAAGTCAGATGGGTCTTTTGAGCGTTATAAGGTGCGTCTTGTGGGCGATGGTAAGACTCAGCGTGCGGGCATTGATTGTGATGAGACTTTTAGTCATGTTGTCAAACATACCACTATTCGTACTGTTTTGAGTATTGCTATTTCCAAGTCTTGGTCTATTCATCAGCTAGATGTTAAAAATGCTTTTCTTCATGGTAATTTGAATGAGACTGTTTATATGCATCAACCCGTGGGATTTCGTGATCCTCGGTATCCTGACCATGTTTGTCTTCTTCGCAAGTCTCTCTATGGCCTGAAGCAAGCTCCTAGGGCTTGGTATCAACGATTTGCTGATTTTGTTACTTCTATTGGTTTTCGTAATAGCATTTCTGATCAGTCCTTATTTATTTACTGTCATGGGTCCGCAATTGCTTATCTTCTTTTGTATGTTGATGATATTATTCTTACTACTTCCTCTGATCGTCTCCGACAGTCTATTATGGCTAAGTTGAGTTCTGAATTTGCCATGAAGGACTTAGGTCCTCTGAGTTATTTCTTGGGTATTGCTGTCACTCGTAATTCTACAGGTTTATTTCTTTCTCAACAAAAGTATGCTACTGAGATTCTTGAGAAAGCCGGCATGTCTCAATGCAACCCCGTCTCTACTCCGGTTTCTACTACCAGCAAACTTCGTGCTGATGCTGGTTCATCTTGTTCTGATCCCACTTTGTATCGTAGTTTGGCTGGTGCTTTACAGTATCTCACCTTCACTCGGCCTGATATTTCTTATGCCGTTCAGCAGATATGTCTCTTTATGCATGATCCTCGGGTTGTATGGCTGCTCTTCATCGCATTCTTCGTTACATCAAGGGTACACTTTCTCATGGTTTGCAATTGTATAAATCCTCTATCTCTTCTCTTATTTCTTATACTGATGCTGATTGGGGCGGTTGTCCTGATACTCGCCGCTCTACTTCTGGTTATTGTGTTTTCTTGGGTGATAATGTTGTCTCTTGGTCTGCTAAGCGCCAACCCACTGTTTCTAAATCCAGTGCCGAAGCAGAATATCGTGGTGTTGCTAATGTGGTTTCTGAAACATGTTGGATTCGTAATTTACTTCTTGAGCTCCGTTGTGCTATTACTACTGCTACTCTTGTTTATTGTGATAATGTTAGTGCTGTTTATTTATCGGGTAACCCAGTTCATCATCAGCGCACTAAACATATTGAGATGGACATTCATTTTGTTCGTGAACGAGTCAAACGGGGTTATATTCGTGTTCTTCATGTTCCCTCCCGTTTTCAGATAGCTGATATTTTTACCAAAGGTCTTCCGCAAATTCTTTTTGAAGATTTTCGATCCAGTCTCAGCGTTCGTCAACCCCCCGATTCGACTGCGGGGGTGTGCTAGAATAATAAATATTCTCAAAGAATATTTTGCATATATTGTTTATTTAGTGTATCTTTATATGTTAGAATATAATATTAGGAATATATTGTAATTATTTAGTTTCCTAAAAACCATATATTAATCTTGTATATATTCTTATGATGATAATGAGAAGGCATCGAATCATTCTCCCAATTATCTCTTTTACAATACTTATGCTTCATCTTTGGAAGATATGATTACCTAAATTTATTCTTTACATAAATCCTAATACAACATTTAATATTTTAGTATAATGCTATAAATTTTAATCCTGCAAGTTCTTGTTGGCTAGGTGCTGCTTCTTCTGCCTCTTCAAACATTCCTATAATTATTTTAGGATAATGCATGCTATAATTTTAATTTTGCGGGTTTTTGTTGGCTGTTGCTGCCTTTGCTGCCTCTTCTAAGGGCAGCATATTGGTAGGAAAACCAACAAATGAAGCGTATAATATATTGTTATACTCAAATGCAGAACATGATGAAACCATAGAATCATATGTTTTTGGCCATTGAACATAATCATATACATTCAACGTAGGCATCAAGGGTTTGAAGTTATCCAACTCCTTATAGCACTCTAATTTGAACCGATTCCAAGGTTGGGTATCAGGTAAGGTATGCATCAAACAGAAGGCTTGTATTGCTGGTCTATCCCAATGGCTTGGCCCTATTGCAGCCCTGTATTCATCTATGTAATACTTTAAGTTCATTGCATGATTTATGACCCAAGTATGTGTTCCCATTTTCATGTTTAGTGGACATACCATCGCCATGTTCTCCAAAAACTGTCAAAATGTTACATATTACACAGTAAGAAATCACATCAACACAATTTTTAAACACTTTACAAAATTTGCACGCAATTTGGTCAAACCTTTGCGATGAATTTTGTTAAATTTGCGTTATTGTTGTTCAACATTGTTATATAAGGTGGTTTCACCATGTAATGCGTCTTATACATGGGTTAAATTCATTTATAATTAATAAATTATAACATCTTATACAAATTTTTTATTTTTAATTAGGTTCTCACATTGAGAGATGATCTCGCACCAAAATAGCGGTATATGGTTGATTATTCTTGTTACCAACAGCAGTGAACAAGTGATAATGTTTCTTGTAATAAAAACAATATCTTAGTCTGAGTTATTTTGACTTTATAATATGATACTTAGTTTTTTATTCATAGTTTCTAACAGTAAACAATTCCAAATCTTGTATTTGAACACAAATATGTGTTTATTTTGGAAATTAATTTCATGTCACGCTTACTTAATTAATTTTTAATAAAAAGCTAATCTTATTACAGAACGTCTCTCTAAGTGACGACATCAAAACAAGTATATCACATTCATAATTTCTATTTGATTTATATAATTGGGCTGTTTAACCCACAAATTTAATATTTCTCATGAAGAGACCGTCTCCCACAAGAATTTGCGTTTAAAAAAAAAAAAGTTTAGTTTTATAAATTTTCCCACAATTTATATTTCTAAACGTATTGGGCCAACTGTAGCGTCGTCGTGGGCCTTGAGTTTATGTATAATATTTGGTCCTAAGATTTAGTTGAGCAATATGGATCCACGTCGTCCGATCTTTTCAAAGGCAGCAGTTAGGGGTGGCAAAAGTTGACCCGACCTGCTAATTCGACCAGAACCTAACTCGAAATAAGTAGGTTGGGTTGGGACTTTTGACCCAATTAATTAAATGGGTTGACTGACCTGATCTATTTATTAAATGGGTTAGGTTTAGCTCAAAATTTTAAACCTGAAAAAAACCTATTTAACCCATTTAATTAAATGTGTTAATTTCGAGTTAAATTAATAAGTATTAGTTAACCCTTACGTCATTTGATATTTTCTTATTTTTCAAAGTAAATACAAAATAAACAACAAAAAAACTTAAAGTTAAAATTAAAGCCTTAAAATTAGATTTAATCAACGTTAAAAACCTTAAAAAGAAAACAAAATAATTATAAACGGGTTAAGTGGGTCGAAATTAGGTCAACTTGATTTGTTGCAGGTCGGATCAAATTTGTGATTTTTGACCCAAGTAACTACATGGGTTGGGTTTGGATCAAAGATTATTTAACCTGTTGATATACAACCCGAACCCCAATTCTATCAAACCTAATCTGTTTAACAAGCCTAGCTCTACCGAAAATGAAGTCATGAAGTAGCAGACATCACGTGCAGATTTGGAAATTGGATCTTCATTTAGAAAATCTGGTCCTTCGATTTAGAATTTGGAAACCCATTTTTCTCACTTTTACAAGTTACAACAAAACGGCAACTCTGCCAGTTGTTACGTAGTATTCACGTGGCTCTAATATTGTTTTTTTTAATGGCGTGGCTCTGATATTGTTTTTTTTTTTTTAAATGACGTGGCTCTGATATTAACTACGTACTCCATATTCTACTGCTTTCTTATCTTGATAATATCTTATAAAGAGATATTTATGGAAATTAAGAAAAATTAGAACGTATAGTTGATGTATAATTTTATTGAATAATAAATTTGGTGTGGAGGAAAGTGTGGACCATAAATATTAAAAATTATTAAAGGAAAGTTAATGGCAAAATAAGGACTACATTTAATAAAAAATATTTTTATAAATTTAGTGGGAAACACGTGTAGTGACCATAAAAAATATAAAAATTTTAAAAATAAGTTAACAGAAGATATGATGATGGACGACCAATACCATAAGCATTATTAATATATTAAAATGAGGATGTGTAAGATTATTTTTGTCCATAATTTGTGATATAAATGAGAAGATTCCTTATGGAAACAACAAATAAAAATCGACAAAATAAAAAGTGGGAACTTATTTTAGGAAATGAGGGATTATCATACATGAGATACTCTTTTGACAAACATTTTTCGAAAAAATAAAGTTAAAATAAGAAGCTCATATAGTAATATTTTCTGTGAATTAGTGTTTATACTCTTCATTAAAAAAAATTCTCCCTCTATGTCTAAATGTTTTCCCGTTTATAATATGATTTTTTAGAAAGAAAAATTCGATTAAGATCTTTAATATTTATATAAATGATTAAATATATATCTATGTGAGATGTTATTAGATTCGTCATAATGTATATCTTTTTATTCAGGCCCGGCTATAGGCAAGAGCTGCCTGAGCAACTGCTCAGGGCCTCCATGTTTGAGGGGCCTCACTTACTTACTGTGTTCTCCAAACAAACCCAAAAAAGGCATACACTCATGTTTAATCTTGCTTCTTTCCCAAACAAACCACCAATTACATATATATCTGGATTCTTTCATCAAGTTTAGTTTTTCTTCGATTGATCAACAATATCGATATCATTAATTTTTCTTTTTTTTTTGAAATGAACAATATCATTAAGTTGTGACTTCTATCCATTCTTAATTAATTGGATTGAATTGAGGATGACAAACAATCAATTAATTCTTAATTAAGCTACCGATAGAAAAAAAAAAAAAACAAAACTTGAAGGCATAGAGAAGAGGAGCCATGAAAATAGAGAAATTTTTTAAATTAATGCTGGTAATTTATTGATTTGTTTTTCTAAAATTCGAGATAGTAAAAGAATAGAAGAGACATAGTATTGGTTCTTTGTAATTGTCAAGTTATGATTAGTAATTGTTGATTTGAAATAGTTTAAAAGTTTGATAAATTGTTTACTATTCTATTTAATAATTTTGTAACTTTTTAGTATTTTAAAAAATTTTAATTTTTAAAGGCTTTTATTTTTATTTTTGCTCAGGGTTTCTAAAATGTCAAAGACGGCCCTGTTTTTATTATATAGTTTTTATATATTATATGATATGTATTTAGAGATTGTAATAAATTTATTTAGATTATTACTATACAAAAACTAAATGAAAAAAAAATACAAGAGGAAGTACAATTTACGATATCATGCATATGGTCATAAATCATAATGATGAATAAGCTATCAATTTCAATAACGTGTGTCATAACTATACAATTTTTCTAGCTAAAACTTTTATTAGTTAAATAAAATTAATATTCAACCAAAAATGACAAATTTTTGTTTTCTTGAAATTTGTGTAAGATATTCTTACTTTATGATTAATATAAAGATATTTTTTGTCATATATATATACTTAAAAATGTATATACACAAATGTATATTTTCATCATGAAATGACTTTTATTGGTAAGAAGAATTAATCATTAAATATACTAATTCAGAAACAATTGTGACAAGTGTCACTATTTTAAAATCACTATGCCAAATGGCACTCTAATAGTGTTGATTGTTATTTTGGAACTCATCTCTTCATCTTCCCTAATGTAATCTAAATTGTCAATGAAAAGTTTTATTTAAAGTGGTTTTATTGACATATACTCTACAAATTCATATTCATACTAATATTAATAATGTTGTTTTTAGCTTTATAAGAATTATCATGCAATGGTGAAAGATTTCATATGAGTATTTTGTTGAATTTTGTAAAAGGTCCTCCATGTTATTAGCCAAAACAATTTATAAAACTAAAAGTAAACCTACAACGTGCATTGCACGGGTATAATCCTAGTATTCATTTAATAATGATTGATTGTGCTTACACCAATAGTTAAAGCTAGTTATAACTTTTATTTTTTTGTTTTGAAACTTCTATTCATACCAACTACCAAGCGATTAGTGGAGTAAGGAATAGCCTTAGAGATAGCCATAGAGTCTTTTATAATTATGAAATTGGAAATTTAATAAAATTCCAACGACAAATACTAAAATTGACGATCATTTATTCAAATTTCAATTATTGGTGAAGGAATAGAAAGAATCCCAACTTTTTCACTTTTTTTTTCTCCATTCATGGATCTTCTTATATAGTGTCACGTTCTTGAAGAAAATTTAATAAATTTTGGATAGAATAGAATATAAATTAATTGTAGACAATTAACGTTAACACGTTATCATATAATTTTGCTTTTATAATATAGAAAAGTTTTAAAATCTACGTTGATCACATGAAATAGATGAGATATTATGCAATGGAAAGAAAAAAAAGGAATCTAAAAAGATATCTTAAAAAAATAACCTTAACACATAATTTGCATGGGTGATTCCAAATGGGGCCCGCGAGGCCCGCTTTATGAAAATGCGATTTTTTGTAATTTTGGCTTTAGCCTTTCTTATTGATAGTTTATATAGATCAAAGAGAATAAAAATACAATAAAATTATTGTACAGCTTAATGGTTAGAGTAAAACATTTGTAATCTAAGGTTAATGGATCAAATTCTCGTTTAAACAATTATTTTTTAATAGACTAATAGATTTATTTTAATTATAATGTCATTAATATTTTCAGTTCATAATTTAACATCTATCCTTCATAGTGTATGTTTATATTTTTCTATCTTAATTTTAATAGTTTTTTTTGGAGAACTATTAGGCAAATGTGTAGAGTCAAAAACACTTAGTTTTTTCAAAAATAATAATTATAAGGGAAGCTTCAACTCTATTTATTGTTAAATATAGTTTTTGGAATAATTCAAGTTTATTTCAGTCTATATGATTTTAATATTTTTATAGCTTAACTAGTGTCTAATGATGTTCGTGCGGGTTATCGTTGATTTCGGATTAAATGTTTCGAGTGGGTTTGAAATCGAATTTTGTGTCTATATTGCTTTTACATAATTGTAAATTATTTTTAAAGTCGAATCAAATGGATTCAGATACGATATTGATTGGTTAAATTTCAAGCATCGTGTTTGACTCTAGTTTTTATTTCTATATTATCACATTTCTATAATTATGTAATTAATATAAAAAAAATTAAATAATAAACATATTTAAATTGTCGACACTAGTCAATAGTTACATATTGTCCCATTAGGATAATTTATTTATGTCATTAACAACCATATTTTTTAAGTAATTAACAGGTAGATTATGTAATATAAAGGGACTAACTGTAATATTTCTTTGGTTAAGTCACAAATTTCACGTGGCAGAAATTTTACCAAAAATAGTTTTTGATGTCAAATTTTAGATATTACGTTTATTGGGACGACTTTAAACTTGATTTTCATTTAATTTACTTTTACCTATTGGAGATTTGAACTTGAAGTCACTTGCTAACATGATTGTGTATTTAGTTGTACACATAACACAACTTTTTAATGTTTTTTTTAACATTTGACATACGTCAACAAGCAATTTAATGTTAAGGTCAACATTAAGTAAAAGTAATAATTAGAAGAAATTATGTTTAAAGTTGGTTCCAACAAAAACAATACTTGAAGTTCTACCTTATAATCTATTTTTTGCCAAATTGAAATATGTAACATTCAATTTTTCCTAATATTAAAACATAACTTTTTAAATTAAAAATTACCTGAATTTGGAGCTTCAAAGATTTGATATAATTAACTACATCAGAGAGAATGGCTGCATGATCAGTCATCTGCATGATAATTCAAGGTTGGTTTTGCATTAATGCATAATAGAAGTATAAACAAGTACGCCAAACTAGAACTAAATTGTACTATTTAGAATGATTTATAGTGTAAATTTTCAAGAATTGTGCTGATGAAATTTTGATTATAAAAAGCTATTTTCACAACTTTTTCCTCTACAAGGTAATACCATATTTGTAAATGGTAATTCACTTGAGTGAATTTTGTAAAGAAAAATGAAATAAAATGAGAAAAAACATAAGAATCAAAATTTTTAAGAGCAATTTTCTATCAAAATTACACTAATTATATATTTTTTACATTACTATTTTCAATGTATAATACTGACTACCAAACAAGTTGTTGGATACAACATTCATAACCAATTTACCGATACCTAATGCTACTAGATTAAACTTCTTATTAGTGCAACATGACAAACTATGAACAAAAATAATAATGTTGGCTCTAGCACCATCAAAAATATTTTAAAATACTTAATTTATTAATTAGTTATGAGAGTGTACGTAAATTATTGAAAACCAAAAAGCATAAAATGTGATTACGTTGTTTCTAATTAAATAGGGTACTGAAGAATTGATTATATATTGATATAAGTTTTAAAATTAAAAGTGTGTCCAATCGAGTTCAACCAAAACACGCATTAAGGTTTTTGAAAACAAAAACATTTATTTTACTCGACTAATCAATCTTTAATATAGAGGCGAACTAAAATAGATACTCGACATCCTTTTAAAATTTATGTCTAAAAAAATCTTATAAAATTATAAACACAAAATATAAATTACCTCATCTAGAAAAATATCATCGTCTTCTTCCTCAACTTCGTCTTCATCGCTATCATAAGACGATGAAGATAAATCAATGAGCTTAGAAGAATTTTGGAAACCATTATTATCATTGTTTTCATCATTGGACTTTTGTAATTCATCTCCATAAAGATGAAGATCACCATGAACGTACTCATTTTTTGGCAAACCGTTACTGATAATGAAAGGATTGGTGGTGTTAGATGAAGAAAAAAATGACGGACTCATGTTTACCGATACAATTTAATTTGTTACGAAGAGTAATATTGTACGTAGAGATCATATGATATATATAGATGAAGAAATGATAGTCAGTCGGTCCAAAATTAGATGAGGAAGTAGCTTAAGCTTATTGGTAAATTAGTAACCTACTTGGTAAGGAAAATGATAAACTCTCTCGGTCGTATCAGAAGCCAAATAAACTCTTTTTGACGCAATATTCAACTGGGCTGATTCTTGCTTTTGTTTTGTTTCACGTTGTTTGTTGAGATATTCCCTGTGCCATGCGGCACGTTGTATTGGCCATTTGTATTTATTCTCTTTCGTTTTTGGGGGTGTTGATCTTGTTTCATGTTGTAAGGGTATTTGTTGGTACATTCATGTTAAGAAAACCTATCAAGTATATATTGAGGGGAATTCATATAGGTGATAGGGATGTCTAAAATTAACTCAATCAATATACTAGTAGATTGGAACTTTTTTTAAGCCTATTTTTGAAACTATTTGGATATATAAGTTCTTCCTCAAACTAATTTGAAAAATAAGCTTCAACTGAAATCGCTGGCCTTAACAGCATTTTTCTACCCTATTGGGTTGGAGACTGGGTTTTGATTAGTTGAAGGGGAAAGTCTGTTTGGAACAGCGTTTAATTTGTGATTTAGAAAATTGCTCTTTGCAGCAGCGATATCCATGGCTTTGCAATTTTTTTTCTTAAAACACTGTTTACTACAGCGATTTCTTCTACATAAATACGAATCTAGTAGCTTCTTTTCGAGTCATTTGCCATTTCTCTCTTTCATAAACAAACCCTATGTTAGCTAAATTTTATTCATACTTTACCCCCATGGTTTAATTGAATTATGTTAAAATTTGATGTAGCGATGCTTGTTTTATATAAGATTTTACGCTTGATTTGGTGTTTTGTTGTTTTGTTGAATTTCAGGTAAAACTCAAGCACTTTTAATGCATACGTTGGTCATACAGCTTTGAAAACTTAAAGAAGCAAGGCCTCGATGAGCCAAGTCAAGAAGCTAAGTCGAAACGAGAGCCAAAATAGCCCATTTCAAGACCACTCGACCAAATCTAGGTCGAGCCAAGGTGGCTCGAGCAATCTTAGACCCACCCTTGAGATCAGAAGCTATTTAAAGCCCTCCTGAAGGCCGCTCGACAGCTCGAGCAACATGGCTCGGGTCGAGCGAATTGCTCTCCAACTTCCAGTAGCTTCTGAACACTGGCTGAACTCAAGACAGAGGCACAGGGTACCTGCTCGACTGGTCGAGCGAGATGGCTCGGGTCGAGCAGACCAACTTCACATCTTCTGTCCACATTCTGATGTTTCTAACCAAGTACCTGATGCTCGCTCGACCAGGTCAAGCAGGCTTGCTCGGGTCGAGCAAGATGGGCGGCAACAACTTTTCGCGATTCTTTTAAAAAACATTTGGGTCCAATTAGATTTAGTTGCTTGTTATTTCTACTGCCAAGCTTCCCTTGCCACCCTACCCTATCCTCTAGCGGTGACACCTCCATCCTACACCTTAGGGGTGGTGAAGCAATCATGAAACCACCACCATCACATGCCTTGAAGCTTATAAATAGAGAAGAGGAAGAAGGAGTGGAGTATCTCAGCTTTTCATCTCAAATTTGCATCTCAGATTTCACCATCACTTAGAGTAATCTTTATGTATTCTTCATTTACTTAGCTTTTATTTCAATAGAGAGTTAGTGTTTAGTATAATTTCACTTTCAATTCAAACACTTGTAATTTCATTTTCAATCTTAGTTTTATTCCTTATTGTAACACTTTGCCATTTGGATTTCTTCAACCATTGGTGTATTGAATTGAAGCTTTTGGAAGGAATTACTTTGAATCACCCATTCATTTTGTTCATCATGTTATTTAGTTATTGTTTGCTTTTACCTTCATATATTTATGCTTGATTGTTCTTCAATTGATTGCATTCATCTTGTTAAGATACAATAGTTAATTCATTCATCCATGATTCTTGGCTTAATTGCAATCTATAATTTCAATATGAATATGTGTTAGTAGTTTGTTTTGGCTTAGGCTAGGAATGATCACCATGTATATAGTTTGAATTGCTAACTTTACCTTTGGCATTGGTTGTGTTGTTTATGGTTTAACATAGGTTTTGCTATCTTTTTTAGTGTCGTTGAATTGAGGGCGAGAGTCGATTTTTTAACGATAATCTATGCTTAAAAGTTGAATCATCTCCATGAGAGTAGGTAGATGCTTTGATTGGAAATAATGAATGTGTGTTCCATGTCTTAGTTTATGCTTAGCTCTATGAGAATAGGTGGTTAAGTATGTTTTAGGAAGCTATCGTTGCTCGAGAGAGAACATTAGTATTCAAGATACGTTCTTCCTCAGAACAACACATAACCATGACCATAGGTTGAAGATAGTAAGGACTACCTTGGTGAGATAGCCTAGCCTATGCCTCTTTAGTTAATTAATCATTTTATCTTTGCCTTAGTTCATTGTGCTCTTAATTACTTTTATGTTTCGCTTTTCATTTCGTTCTTTTTAATTGCTTGCTTTATTTAGTTCCATCTCCAAACACCATTTTATATGTTTTTGAGCTCACTAATCGATTGAGAAGCTATTGACTCAATCCCCATTCCCTGTGAATTCGACCCGTACTTGCCTTCGTACTAAGCTACGTCGTGCACTTGTGGTATTACATTTGAAGGACGTAAAGTCCCGATCACCCTAAATCCTCCAAATCCTATCTATACTCCTTCAATTTCTTCCCCCCTTTTCAGTGTAATTGTTAACATTCTTCTTTCATTTAAACTTCATTGTTGAACTTGATTAGTAAAATTGA
>JAAKBH010001283.1:0-29813 GCA_019776075.1 Amaranthus palmeri
CCCTCGACTCTCGACTCTCCAAACGGGAAGTCTTGGAGCAGTTGTCGTGTGATATTCAAACAGGTACTCGTTATGATAGTGTACTAATGATTTTTAAAAGCATTACAAAATTCACAAACTACATTTTTCAAATACAATCTAACAAAAAAAGACTGTACTTCAATTTGAATTCAATTTTAACCAGAGAAATAATCCTACTACTACTACAATTTAACAAAATTTTCTCGTATTTTTGATTTGACGTATTTTATTTGTCTTGATTTCATTTGTCGTATCTTGATTCATTAATCAAATAAAGATAGCAAATAGTTTTTTCAAAATCGAAAATTACAACTAGTATAAGAGAGAGCTTGAATCAGTCACGTCTAGAGTTTTAAAGAAATCAAAAATATAAGTTTAAAAGTCAAATTCAAAGTCAAATGTCCTACAGGGTCGGAGTCGGGTCGGAGTCTCGGATTTTTAATCAGGTCCACCTCCGACCCGTCTCTAACTCGGACTCGGATCATAAAGTCGGAGTCGGAGTCGGATGACTATTTCCTCGGACTCGAATGGGATTATTTTCCTCGGATCGAGTCGGACTAGGGTCGGATTCGGACTGAATTGCCATCTCTATTCCCTAGTGCTCCCCTTGCACTCAGCCTACGATGTACCCCCAAAAGATATGACATTGGATTGCTGGACAAGTTTTCATGGCAAGCTACATGTTTTTTCTAAAGAAACCCATTAAGGATTGTTTTGTTTCACCTTTGTTATGGTTGTTGTAGACTTGTATAATGGAATTTAAATATTTACATTCTGTGTTATTCGGACTCTTCATTTTGCTTCACATATCTGTGTTTTTGATTATATTTTCTTGTTCAGTGTTACTCTTTAGTTTAATTGAAGCAAGATATTCATGATAAAACTTAGACCTTTAATTAAAGCACAATTGAAGCAAATTCTAAAACAAAAAATTTACTCAATGAAGATGGAGTTTTAGAGGAAAACCAATGGAGGAATAACAATGGCAATTAAGGAGTAAAACAAAATAAATAAAGTAAAGAAGAAAAAATTATTGAAATAAATTATAGCAAATCACTGAACTCATGGGGATGTTGATTTTTTTTTTTTTTTTTTTTTTTTTTTAGTTTCTTTCTGATCTATTTTTCATTTATGAAATTCGCCTAAGCACTTAATCACTAACCTAGTAGCAGAGCTTTCACAATATGGGTTTCTACAAATGAATGAGAAATTGGAGTTACTTGCATATGATACTTGATGTTTTGCTTAACTTTGAGTCATTATTTTTGTTTAATTTATTGAACAAGCCATTATTTTCTTCAGTTGCGATATTAATTTGGAAGATTCAGATCTGAATTTTGTTGTGGGGGGACTGCTTTTTAGTTTGCTCATGTAGCAAGTTACTTAATGACAATTAGCTTTATTAAAATGTTGTTGAATTAAATTCTTTATTTTAATTGCTGACAACGCCTTTTTTTTAAATTGCCACTGGCAGCTAGGATGATTACATCTCGAAAAGAGAAGCGAAAAGCGGCTAGACTTGAAAAGAAGCTACATAAACATAAGCACCTGGTAAATTCTTGTTCGTGGTTCTATTCAATTGTGTTTTTCGTCATTTTGTGTTTTTTTTTATCTAATGTTACATATAGTTATATTAAATTTTTTTGTTTTTTTTGTTAATTTGTATTTATTGAGTAAACATTTTCTTTTGTAGATACTTCGCAGTTCCAAACGAAACGTAGAAAATATGAGAAACAATAATTTAAGCAATTCAATTGATAAAGACATAGACGAAGGGAAAGACAAGGAGTTCAAGGTTTTAGAAATCGAGAACATGCAGAATTTGATTGATAGTGATGTTAGTACGGTTAATAAGAAGAAACATAAGGTCATTACAAACAAGTCAAAGTTTGAGGAGTATCTACAATTGGAAACGACACCTGGACCTTCAATAGAGGAGGACATGGAGATGGAGTTAAGATTAGCTAAAAAACTCAAGTTAAAGAAGGGAAAGAAATTGCATGATGAAGGTGATGGACTTAATAACTTGTTTGAAGGGATTCCATCTTTTGAGGAATTTGGCACACTAACTAAAAGTTCAGTAAACATTGACGAAAAGGTTCGTAAGAAAAAAAGGAAGAGAAGCGACAAATCAGAAAAAGAAGTTGGTCTTGTTGATGGTGCTTCTCAGGATGTTCAAAACGAGAAGGGTGTAATGTGTGAAACATTTGAATCACGGGAAGTAGGTGAGACTAATAAGGAGGTGGAAAAAGATGCTACCATTGCTAAACAAAGTATTGGTAAGTATGTTGCACCGCAATTGAGATCTTGTTCGGGTGATAGTTTGCAAGAGTATTTACCCATTCGAAGACGGATACGAGGTACTACTTCGTCTTTTCTTTATCATACTTATTGTCCTAGGCTGTTTCAATTCTAACATGACTCTCTTTTGCGTTAGGTTTGTTGAATAGGGTGTCCGAGTCCAATGTGGAGTCAATTGTTGGAGATATTTTTTCAATATTTCAGGTATGACATTCTAGTTAAAATGCATTGTATTTCAGCTCTTTTATTTTTTTTTTTCGTGTTCATGATTAGTGTGTAAGATATTTAAAACTTAAAAGACTAATCTAAAGTCATTCATTATGCTTCGGTGCTTTAGTACTAATGAGGAAATCGATAGAGAAGTCTTTTCTTTGGCCACTTACTTTGTCAACATTTGATTTTTATTTTTGCCCTACCTATGCCTTTGACAATCTTTTTCTCCCAGAACATTACATTTTTTCATCTCAATATTTTGCATGATAATCATTTGATTTTTACTAAAGCTCACACTGTACATTATTTTTCTGTAGTCTGTTAGTCGAGCTATTGCATCACAAATGATTACTGAAGAGGTATTGGCTTCATGTATTGGGGGTCCAAGAGGAAACGAACAGTAAGATTCAACCTTTCGAAACTTCTACTTTTAAAATGTAAAAAACTAGTGCAAATGTTAAGGGAAAGGAGCTAATGCTCTAATAATAACTTCTTTTGTGTTTTAAGATTTTTACTTTTTGTTGTGACGTTAGTTGATATGAGGAAGTGACATTTGTAGGTGTAATATTAATCAATTTAGTTGTTTAATTCAATATGTACCCTTAGTCCTTTTCCCACTTTTGTATCTTTGACCTTGGTCGATAACAAATACCACGTCTGATCACATATGACATGTTTGGTGTTAACCTAGACCAAGATTGTTAGATTTTGCTTTTAGGGGAATTCCACGTGGTGGCTCTGAGTTTTTAGCTTTTTCACAAATACTTTTTATATCCATGTGGTTATCTTGAGCTTCCAAGTTTTTCATGTGGTAGACAAAATGTTAAGATTTTAATTAAAATAAGTACTTCTTTCGACCGAATTTCGAAATAGGTAGTCAATTAGGGTGATCAGTACGTTTGTTTTTTGAGAAAAATGTTATTACATTGGGTAAAAATAACGTAAAGTTAACAAAAAGCTTCTCTTTTGTCTACCAAGTGGAAAAGTTGAAAGCTCAAGGTCACCACATGAATTAAAATTTTTTTGTTAGCCTACCACGTAGAAAAGCCGAAAGTTCGGGGTTACCACACTTTATTTTCACGAGATATGAGATTCATGCTATATCTTGTGCAACTCTAACATATATCTTGTTGCTCCCTGGGGGCATGACAATGTGCAAAGAGCATTTAAATTCATGTTCTAATGAGTTTGCCTTGACTAGCTGAATTTGGGTGGTCTCATGCTAAATTAGTCCGTTTTTATTACTTCCTATTTCCAATCTTTCTTGGCCACTCTTTGGATTTTATGCTTCCACAGTCCTACCTTGTTATCTTTTCGGATATTTGGTTTCTTCTAGCTTAGTTGTCCATAAACTAGCTAACAACCATTCAAAACTTCATATGATATGTATCATTTTCTCATGAAAGTTTTTCCTTCAAAATAAAATAATGATGTCATTTTATTATTTTATGTTTTTTTTTTTATTTTTTTTTTATCTTTGATTATTATTTTACAATCCTACAATAGAAGATGACATTTACAATACTATTGTTTCATATTGACTTTATATTAGTAATTTTTAAAGTACAACTTTCAATGTCATTGTTATATTACTATTTTGTACATTTATCTAATAAGTTATTTTATGAACCTAATGACAATACCCACACTAATTCTTAATATCTATAAATATATTAGAAATAACTATTTAAGTCATGCGCACAAGTATCATCTACGTACACTAAATTTCTCTGTTGCTAACTTGCCCCCTTATTGTGTTATGACAATGCGCTTTTCTGTTATATGGTTCCTTTTGGTAGATCTAAGATAGTTTTCAGCAAATTGCTATCTGATCTTATCATAGAATAAAAACAAGGCCGCATCGCATCGCTTCGGCCGCGTTGGAAAGGTTTTCAAAACAAACGAACCGATATTTCCCGCGTTGTAAATGTGTAAAAAACCGCGTTTTGGGCCTCACTAAAGGATATCTTATGGTTTCAACCGATATTTAAATGATATGATAACCGCATCACTCCGGTTATCGCATCAGCGTTCTGTTACCGCGATCGCATACCACATTTTTAAACGATGGATCTTATGCGTCTTTTAATATACATTTTGACCATCCTTTTTATGGGATCTGGTTTTTGTCAGTTATAGTAAGTTGTTTGTGCTTTAGGTGTATCCATGTGACTTTGTTTATTACCTTGTATCAAAATATTTATCTTTCAATTTGCGTGATGAAAAATTAACAATATATCATAGTGGGCTTTCCAAGAAGAATTCTTGGATGGGTTGTTCTTGCATAGTTATCATGGTCAGGATTAAGGCTTGTGTTTCATCATGGGTCTACGTTTGGTTCTTTTGTACCTTTAGCTATTGCTTTAGCAATGTATTTGCTTTTAAGCTGTTGGATTGTGTTTTATGACCATTGTGTTGGGAAAAAAGATAAGTTTTATGCTAGTATGTCACCTTTTCTTCTTTTTATGCCAAAATTTACGCGATGTTGGTCCACCTCTTGTCCTCTTCTGTTGTTTCTCGGTTGAGTTCATTGATCATTGACAGGTTGCTTATTTAAGACTCGTTTATAACATGTAGGTATGCTGCAGTGTTTGCTGCATTTGTAGCTGGTATGTCTGCTTTGGCGGGAATCGACTTTGCTGCTAGACTTATGGCATCCCTTGCGAAATCTTTTGAGGTATAGTCTTCGTAACATGTTTGAAGAATTAGAATATTTTTTTTGTTTTTTGTTATTTTTACTCTTGATAAAGTAATTTGGGTTACACTTTGGTGCAACGTGCGTATATCCTCTTTAGAAATCTATTTGGGTTCTCATTTTTTCAGCTCACAATGTTGGTTGTAAATATTATTATCGTCATTATAGGATGAATACTTGAAGGAAGACAATCTATCTCTCAGAAACTTATCCCTTCTGCTCTCCTACTTGTGCATATTTGGAGTTTGCTCAAGGTAAATTTTTCAGTTTAGGCTAACTATTTATTTGTTTTTAATACATACATACATATATAGTGTGATATTGAAGTCTTTTCATAGCAAGCAAGGTTGGCTTAAATCTACTAGCAGAATTGTTTAAACAAAGTGTAATGAGAGTGATTACTTGATGTCTTTGTCTTGAGTCTTTATCGATTATGATTATATAGTGTGAGAATTTGAGTCATATTGGTGTTGCGCTTAAAAGAAATAACTTCATATTTAGAAGCAGAAACCTAACGAGATTTCTATGGCTTTGGTTTGACACATGTAGTGTGTCGACTACATCCTTCCATTAGTTTAAAAAAAAACTTGTATTTTTGTCTTTTCATTCCTTTTCTAAAGGTTGATTGTATTGGAATATAGAAAAAAGTGTTTTGTGTGTGTGTGTGGGGGGGGGGGGGATTATAAATGATGGATGGAAGGATAAACACTAGAGGTGAGAAATGCAGCTCTATTCAAAGTAAAAATTGAAGTTTTAGTCAAAGTTGCGACAACAATTGTAAAACGGATTTCGCGCTTAACATAGATGATTCTAGGGTCGATGTGGTCTATACTTCAATCGGGTTAACTCGAAAACTTGATGCGGTGCTGCGGCCTTGTATATGTTTTATGACTTTATTTTCCCTTCAATTCTCCCCACCATTTGAGGGATTGAGTTTATCAAAGAGGGAGGGAAAATGAATTCCTCCCTTTCCCTTCTTTCCATTCCATCCTTTCTTGATTTTCTTTTAAAACATAGAATGTTATAGTATAAATGATTTTTTCCTTTCTTAAATTGGAACATCCTTCTATGTTCCTGCTTTTGCCAGGTGTTGGCCATTGGTTTACCCAAGTGTATTTTTATCTCAATTGTTTATACTTTTTTGGGGGTGTGGAGTATCACTAGTTTAAGGACTAAACACCTAGTTCTAAAAGGCACAAAGCGTCTTAAGGTGTTGAGGGTCTCTAGAACTTAGCGTTTAGTTATTAGGCAATGCGGCTTGCCTTTGGTTGTGTGGAAGACGCCTCAAAATCTAGAAAAAAACTAGAAATTCTGATATAAAAAAGAGAAAAAACATATGGTTGGATTTTGAGGTTAAGATCAAAAGGTGCTATAAGGTGCTCTAAGGCGATCTCGTTAATGATTCACCTCGCATTATCAAGGCCCCCAAACAATTCCCACCAAAGGCGGCAACCTTAGCCACACCTAGGTGCGTTTTTTAAAGTAAGTTTTAGACCATGCTAAATCTGGTTATTATGGTGGGATTTGTTGTTACCAATTCCTGTTATATTTTCTTCTAGGGTCTAGGAGCTGTAACTATGCTATACAACATCTGGTTTTGTTTTTCTCAACTTATTCAGATGTTTGATTGAATCTTGCAGTGACTTGATTTATGATTTTCTATCCAAGCTAAGCAAGCGGTTGACAGAGGTAGATGTGTCTACCATCTTGACGGTTTTACAATGTAAGGATTCTCTCCCTCTTTTTTTAGTGATTCATGATGTGATATGGGAATCACCTTATTTGCTCATCTTCTTTTGTCCGAGTTCTTCAATTGCTCATCCTGTTCACAACATGCTTTTGTTTCTATATATTCCATTGTATTTTAGGGAGTAGGGCTGTGGGAATGGGATGAGACTGGTGGCTAGGTTATGAAGTTCAGTTAATATAATACCCTTTTCTGTATTTTTTCAATCACATATCTCACCTACAGGTCCAAATTTTCCCTATCTTCATGCAACTGTAAACTACTACTACTACTAATACCATGGCTTGCTTGTCATTTTCCCTATCCAATTATTTGGATATAAGCTTTAGAACCGTACTAAAGTTGTTGAGTTAGCTGACCATATTTCATGTGATAAAAGGTTGTGGAATGAAGTTGCGTGGGGATGACCCTGTTGCCATGAAGGACTTTATTCAGAGTGTTCAAAGTAGAGTAACTGAGTTGAAGGCTGCTTCTGGAGATACTGAGGCAACTACATATAGCAAGAGAGTATGATTTTGTGTCCCTTCAAAATATACAAATATCTTTTTTTCTTTATTGCAATTGGGCTCATTAGAATGAAAATTTGAAATGCTCAGATGGAATTCATGCTTGAAACTATTTGCGATATCAAGAATAATAAGAAGAGGGTGAAGGATGATTCTCCACCGCACACACGCATAAAGAAATGGCTGCAAAAGGTATTTTTCATCCCTATATATCTCCCAGTTTCAATGAACTTTCTTTTTTATTGTTAATTATTTTCACATGATTTAGTTCTGGTTCTTAGTTCTTAATTTGGCATAACTAAGATGTGTCCACTTGAATTTCTCCTTAAAAATTGAGCTTTTCAAAGTTATCTCCTAGGTTACTTTATCTAGGACCAAAAGTAGTGTATTGTACTTCAGAGAATGCTAAATTGGACTCCAGAACTCATAGCTGTGTCTCAGTCAAAACAAATACTAGGGTGCGAGTAATTTAAAGCTAGCTATGTTTAGACTCTTAATCTAATATTATAGACTCAACTAGCATCGAGGGAAAACAAAGCATGTTCATTTTTAAAGAGGGAATCCTTTCTGGTTTGCTTAGAGATTCTACAAAAGCAATCCTTTTTCTTTTGGTGAAGACTTGCCTCATTGTTTCTTTGTATTATTTAATTTACATCTATAATGCATGTTTTATTAAATATGTGTAAATGAACTTTGAAATTAATCTTGCATAAAGTATAATCTTTGTTGGTGACGATTTGCCATGTTAGTTTGTTTTGGTTCATGTACTAGATGGGATTAAGCTTTGACACTGTTTGTATTGATATTTTTTGAATTTTTTTTTCTTATTTTCAGCTTAGAGTCGATGATATTACTATTCGTGGAGTCAAATGGAGTAAGCTGCTTGATCCGCTAAAGAAAGGGCAATGGTGGTTTTCAGGGGACGTATCATCTCCAACAAAAGCGATACGTAAAGTTTCTGACAAAGAGGTCAATGAAGCCCAGAAGATGCTGCAGCTAGCTGCCAAACAAAAGATGAACACCGATATTAGAAGGGCAATTTTCTGTGTAATAATGAGTGGAGAAGATTACATGGATGCATTTGAACAACTGTTGAGCTTGAATCTGCAAGGAAAGCAGGTAATTTCCGTCATTTGAGTACAAACTCGTATTAAACTTGATTTGTCATTTATGATTTCTGTGCGTGACCTTAAAATCAAATGTCGATTATATGGCATTTTCAGGATAGAGAGATTATGCGAGTCCTCGTAGAGTGCTGTTTGCAGGAGAAGATGTTTAATAAATATTATACGGCTCTTGCTTCCAAGCTTTGCAGTCATGACAAGAACCACAAGTTCACTCTGCAGGTTTAACGTTTTTCCCATTTCGGCCTTGTATTGAGAGTAAACATTTATTATGGGTAAATTAAAGTCAAACGAAGAAAATAGAAGGTTATTGAAGGAGAAAATTAAAAGAATATTATTGTTGTCAAGGCAAGAAATACTTTTAAAGTGAAGAAAAGAAATTAAAGAATAAGTCTCTTCATTTTGGGTAAATATTTACCCAAGTGGGATGAAGGAGAATTATTTTCCTCATTTCACGCCAAAATAAGGTTGATCATCTTCCCATTCCTTCATCTTCCTCATACTATTATATTTTTTTATCCTTTAACCTCAACTTAGCTTCATTTATATAGTTTGATTTTTATTTTCCCTTTTAATATTTATCCTCAATACAAGTATATTTTATTTTAATTTTTTTTTCATTCAAATGCTTGCTTGGTGTCGTTCCAGTGGATGTCGCAAAACTCATTATGATTTGAAGCTAAAGTTGTTTTCAAATTAGCGGTGCAAGTATATGTTGAGTGCTATCAGTATCAGTACTTGCTAGATGGGTGTCTGATGAGATTTAAGTAGCAAATGTTGTTTTTAGATTATGCGAGATTTGAACGTACATATGTTTAAATATGATGCAGTATTGCCTTTGGGATCAGTTTAAAGAGCTGGAGTCGATGCCTTTGAGGAGATCAATGCACCTGGCTAGATTTGTGGCAGAGATGCTTGCAAGTTTCACCCTTTCCCTTGCAACTTTAAAAGTAGTTGATCTAAGTGATGCCACCCAACTTACTGCAAAGAGGATCATGCATTTTCGGATGCTTTTCGAGGCTATTTTGGAACATTCAGATAGCGTAGTGTGGAACATCTTTACACGAATAGCCATCACGCCTGAGCTTGAAGATCTACGTAGTGGTCTCGAGTTTTTCATGAGAGAGTATGTCGTAGCAGTTAACAATAGTGTTGCTAAAAGGTATAAGCTTGCAAAGAAAGCGCTCAACAATGCTCAAGGTGTTTTGATGTAGAATTAGTGAGATTATTATTATTATTTTTTTTATAATTTTTAATTAAATTAAATTAAATGTCAATTTTTTTGACTTAATGGTACAAGCTCCAAAGTTGCTTCCTCTACTCTAGAACTATATCTTTCTGTAGGAAGCAAGACATCATATTGGGTTGCATTTGGTACAAGAAAAATCAAAGCAAGTGTACCAAATCTAAAGCAATTCCTTAGAAGAACTACCAACCACAAATTAGTGAAATTAGTTCTTGAAACATTAAAAAGATGAAGTACCATTCCTCCTATCATCTTAGAAGTTAGAGAGCCTAAACTATCAATGCACATCAAAAGTGCGAAAAACGTTCCCTCGATGCCTAAAGGGCAAAGCCTTGTACTCAACACTACCATTGGCATCCATCGAACGCGACTGATTATGTGATAAACCGTTTCCTCCATGATAATGAAGAAAGAATCTGGGATTCCAAGTAGTAAATTCCATCTAAGAATGAACATTAGATCTAACATTCCAGATACACCGTAGAGGAGTTGTGCATGGAATAGTAGTGTTCTAAGTGGGAAGTCTTTAAAGAATCTATGGTAGATGAATACACCAATTATTGATCCCACTGCTCCAATTGCATACATCATTCCAACAAATTCCTGCACTTGTACAAATTGGTAACAACCATTAGCTACTATACTCATTAAACTTGTGTAGATTTAATCACGGGTCTAGCATCCTATTGAATCCGCAACAGAACTAACCTAAATTTTACGGTCATGGTTTGAGAGTTTAAACTATTCAGTAAGTTGCGCAATAATATAAAAGATGTGTCTTTTTTAAGAATATTAAAGAAAAACATACCTTGGAGAAAGCAGGACCAACTTTAGGATCAGTGTACCAATAAAAATGACCTTCATGAGTGCTATAACTAAGGGCCAAAGTAAGAAACATGAATAGCGATGGTTTCCACACTTGAGGGTATTTTATTGTTGTGTATATATTTTCCATTGCTCTTCCTACTCTTTCTACTACCTGCTTCACATGATCATTATATATACGTTAAAAAGTTATATAATAAGTTTAATAAGCACAAAACATAAAGAAAATTTTACATAGAACCACCTTACATTAACATTTTGGTTTCACATGTACAACTGTATGTGTGATAATGCAATATTTATCACAATTTATGAGTAGGGAAAGTCTAACCTTCTTAGAACCTTGAGTAGAGTTGGAAACTCTTTCTTCATACATAAGAAAACCCAAAATGATAAGTGAAGCTGGTGCGATAGTTAAAAGTCCAAGCGCTTCCTAACAAGTGAATATTTAAAACAGCACACAAACAAAAGCTCAGAATTAATTAAAAACCTCCTAAAATGCAAATTGAGTTTGCCTACACTATGAAAGAAATATTTGAGTTAAAAATTCTATTAATACTAAACTGTATAAATATAACATAGAAAAAAAACATTCAAATTGGTTCAATATATAATCAGAGATGACAACTACTCTCACTAAACTAAACCAATATATTCGCTCATATTTATATTAATAATTATTTTTAGTGGTTATACACATAGTTGCGTTTATTTATATTGAATTATTCGCGAATTATAAATGTTATTAAAGAGTAAACCTTTAGCGAATTACAATCTTATAGTTTTTTACCTATTAAAAACATCAATGTCTATAATGTTTAGACCAAGTAACAGGATTTTATCTATTTTAGTGGTTGAACCTGTGACTTGGCTTGAACGCTGTAAACATTAATACTTTGGTGATTGTAATTCGCCCAAAAGAAACATTGAGGATTTTAATTCGCAAGATGTCTAAACTTAAGTTAGTAATTCACAAACTTTTAATTTAAATTTATATTACAATCAAATAATAAATTTATTTCTAGCGGAATAAAGAAAATTTGATTTACTATTCGCAATATATAAAAACAAGTTTTTTTGATTGCCCAAACATAGTGCAAAAATAAGACCGCGACATATTGGAAAGGCCGCGTTGGAAAGGTTTTTAGATAAATCGTTCCAATTTTTCCTACGTTGGAAAGGTGTAAAATAACCGCGTTTTAGGCCTGTTCAAGGGAAATCTCATTTTTTTGACCGATATTTGGCGATACGACAACCCGTTAGGCCATTACCGTATTACCGTTCCTTTACCACAATCGCGATCGTTCCCGCGTTTTTGCACCATGTGCCCAAATAATGCTAAGCAGACAAATATTCAATCTGAAATGAATTAAAAAAACACAAATTCTTACTTGAGACCGTCTTTTGTAAAGACGGATTTCAAAAGCCAAACTCAATTCTAAATATATATCGTTACAACTCTAAATTTAGATTTGGGCTGAACTTTCAAGAGTCATCTTTAAAAAATACGGTCTTTAAAAGGGCACCTTAAAAAAAACGTTAAGAATGAAAAAAAAAAAAAAAACGAACCTGAGGTCCAAGCAAATGAATAAGAAAACCACTAATGGAGAAACCCAATAAAGCTCCAAAAGAGTTACAAAATCCACAAAGAGACTGTAAATTAGCAGCCAATTCATTGACTTTTATACTATTTTTAGCAATACTTGCATCCATTGTTGCTATTGACATTGCCATTCCACCCTTAACTCCCATCAAACAACTTAGAGCTATGCTTACCGGCAACATCGGAACCGCCGTCACAAACACCGCTGATAAAACTCCGATGAAACCAGCAGTTATAAGATACGGTGTTCGATGATAACCCATGATTGGAAACACATCAGTAAGTAAACCCCATAAGGGTCTTAAGATCCATGGAATGTAATTAAATCCAACATAAAATTGAGCTGAAGAAGGTTTTACTTTCTGAACATCTTTCCAGTAATAATCTGTTACGATTCGGAATAATGAATCGGAAACGCCTATGTTTAGGCCGTACACTAGGATGATGCCTACCATGAAACTTGGGTCTAAGGAAGATGTGATCTTTTGGAGCCATACAATGGGTTCCATCAGGATCTGGCTCAAACTCAAACTCAAACTCGGCTTTTCGGGTTTTCGTGGCGGTGGTGATGGTGGTGGTGATGAGGTGTTGACATCCTCTGTTTCATTGAAGCTCATTGGGGCTTCCATGGAGAAACAGAGGATGGTGGAAGGAGGATCAAAGACTTTGACCTTGCAAGTTTCTAAAAATAGGGAGATGCAACTGAGTATTACTTTATGTAACATGGGAGTTACATAAATTTGATAATTCCAATAGAGTTAAAGTTTTTTTTTGGAGTATTTTTACTAGTGGGACTATAAAATTTAGGATTAATATGTTGGGTGTCCGGTCCATTTTATTTATAATACTTTTGGTCTTTAAATGTTTGAGCCTACTTATTATAACTTGGGGTTAGCTTCTCTTGGAAGCTTTAAGTGGTCATTTTAAAGTCTTTGTAGCACTAAAAAAGGATGAGAGTAGTTTTCAAAATCTAAACACACAAAAAAATAGAGAGAAAAAGTGAGGTTTCATTTTCGGAGGTTTTAGGGCACCCTTCAGTAATTTGTCCATTGCCGGAAATCGCACAGTTGGATCCTCCTCAAATTTTGGCAGCTTGTTCCTGACACCAAGGGCTTCATTTTGAACGTTTAGATCGTTAGTTTGAGCTCTGGTTGGATAGCAGTTACGTCTGGACACAACTGCTGTGTTTTTGGTGAAATCCTCTTCATTTTTCTTCTTCTATTGTATTTCTCTTGTTGATGGTTGATGGTGGGTAGTGCATTTTGTTGGATTGCTATTGGCTAGCAAAGCTCTTATTCCTGCTGATACTACAACTTCTCTTAATCCTTGTGATTATTGTTTGGCTGGCAAGCAACATAGAGCTTCTTTTGCTAAGAAGTCCATTAGGAGGAAAGAAAAATTGGATCTTGTGCATTCGGATGTTTGTGGTCCAATCGAGGTGGAGTCTCTTGGTGGTAGTAAATACTTTGTCACTTTTATTGATGATGCTACGCGAGAAACTTGGGTTTATATATTGAAAGCAAAAGGCCAAGTGTTCAAGACCTTCTAGAAATTTCATGCCATTGTTAAAAGAGAGACAGAAAAAAAGCTCAAATGTCTTCGAACTGACAATGGTGGTGAATACACTTCAAATGATTTTGAAGGCTATTGTTCTCATCACATTATTAGGCACGAGAAAACTGTTCCAGGACCCCCACAACATAATGGTGTTGTAGAAAGAATGAATAGAACCATTGTGGAGAAGGTGAGGTCTATGTTGAGAATGTCAAATCTTCCTAAACCATTATGGGCTGAGGCTGTGAATACTGCGGTTTATGTGATCAATCGAGCTCCATCAGTTCCTTTGGGTTTTGAGAATCCGGAGAAAATGTGGAAGGGCAATGATCCTTCTTACTCACACTTAAGGGTATTTGGGTGCAAGGCATTCATGCATGTTCCGGAAGAGCAGAGGTTGAAGCTTGATTCAAAGTCAACTTCTTGCATATTTGTTGGGTATGGTGATGAAGAGTATGGTTACATGCTTTTTGATCCTGAAAAAGGGAAGGTTGCAAGAAGTAGAGATGTGGTGTTTTATGAGCACGAGATGGGTTCAGATCTTTTGAATGTTGATAAGGCTACTACTTCAGATTTGCCACTTGCTACTGATGATACTTTTACTCCTATTCCTATTGATCGTCCAGCAAATGAGGAGGTTGATGAAGCTGTACTTGATAATGTTGGTGAGGTACATCATGATGGTGATGCAATTTATGAGCTAGAATTGGTAAGCCGATATTTATCCAATCCGGGTAAAGTTCATTGGGAAGCAGTGAAGTGGATCTTCAGATACTTATGGGGCACCTCCAAATTGAGTTTATGCTATGGGAGTTTTAAACTTATTCTCCATGGTTAAACTGATGCAGACATGGCTGAGGATGTTGATAGCAGAAAGTCTACCTCAGGTTACTTATTTACATTTTCAGGGGGAGCCCTCTCATGGCAATCCAGTTGCAAAAGTGTGTAGTATTGTCTACTACTGAGGCAGAGTATACAGCAGCAGTGAAAGCAGGGAAGGAGATGATTTGGTTGAAAAGGTTCCTTAAGGAGTTGGGCATGAGTCAAGATGAGCATGTAGTACTTTGTGATAGTCAAAGTGCTATGGATTTGAGCAAGAATGCCATGTATCATACTCGTACCAAACACATTGATGTTAGATTCCATTGGTTACGAGATGTGATTGAGGATAATTAGATGAAGCTGAAGAAAATTCACACGCACAAGAATGGTGCAGATATGTTGACAAAGATTGTTCCCGAAAGCAAGGTTGAGCTTTGTAGCAAGCTTGCTGGGTTGAGCTTCAAGTGATCATTGAAGCATTGTTATATCCTACGTAATGGGGCTGGAGTGGGAGATTGTTGGGTGTCCAGCCCATTTTATTAGTTATGATACTTTTGGTGTTTAAATGTTTGGGCCTACTTATTATAACTTTGGGTTAGCTTCTCTTGGAAGCTTTAAGTGGTCATTTTAAAGTCTTTGTACCACTAAAAAAGGATGAGAGTAGTTTTCAAAATAAAACACACACAAAAGTAGAGAGAAAAAGTGAGGTTTCATTTTCGGAGGTTTTAGGGCACCCTTTAGTAATTTGTCCATTGCCGGAAATCGTACCGTTGGATCGTCCTCAAATGTTGGCAGCTTGTTCCTGACACCAAGGGATTCATTTTGAATGGTTAGATTGTTAGTTTGAGCTCTGGTTGGGTAGCAGTTACGTCTGGACATAACTACTGTGTTTTTGGTGAAATCCTCTTCATTTTTCTTCTTCTATTGTATTTCTCTTGTTGTTGATGGTTTATTGGCTATTGTTTGTCTTTTGATGCTCATTGTTGGTTATTATTGGTGATTGAAGTGAGTTAAGGTTTAGTCTTGGTTTGGTTGATTGTTTTGCCTAAATTGATCTTAGTGTGGGTGTTGTTGGCGTTGTTATCAACCCTTTGTGCCCAACATAATAGTCTTATTAAATTATTGCTATTGTTAAATTTGTTTATGGGTTAATTTTACTCATACAAGTGATTGAATTTAAAATCACAAAACTTGCATGTATGATATTTCTTTTTCTATTATTGTCGAGTTTAAGCCTTAAAATATACATTTCACCTCTTAAAATGTAAATTTTAGTTCTTAAAACACCTACTTTAACCCTTAATTTTATGTTTTACTTATCTACTTTAACCGTAAACATCCATTTCAAGACTTAGAATATTTATTCCAATGATTGAAAGTTTGTCAAATCCAAAACTTAAAATAATTATTTTAAGGTCAAAAATGTCCAATTTAAATTTTAAAATGGCAACTTTAAAATTATAGGTTGAACTTGTAAGTGGTCGCACGTATGTGGCCGTCTCATAGGAGATTTGCTGGAAGAAAATAAATAAAAATAAGTGAATATAAGTAATATGTTTGTGGATGTGAGAGTAAATTAAGAGTAGTTTATAGATGATGTTAGGAGAAAGGGTGTGAATTTCATTCCCAAACTAAGAAGTTTACAAATTTTTGAGAACATTTAAAATGACAAAATATAGCAATGTCAAAGAAACAAAGCACATTTTGAATTAATTCTACTCATACTTTAATGCTCTTTAAAATATTTAATGTTTCATTTAGTTGCTTGAGCTAATGCAACTCATAAATTAATTGCGATCTCTTTCCTAAAACTAATAATTCAAATAATGAGCTTATTCCATTAAAAAGAGTTATTTGTGAATCAGTAATAAGTCTCATGGGAGACGGTCTATTCTATAGACGGAATTTATGAAGTCCAGCCCAAAATATAAAATAGTATATTTGGGGTTATAATAAATTATTTGGGGTTATAATAACTTATATTTGGGGTTATAGAATAGTATATTCGAGGTTATAATACCTTACATTTAGGATTATAACAAAATATAATGGATATTATAATAAAAAAAATCAGTTAAAGGAAATGGATTGACCCAATTTTGTGGTCTATCCTATAGACTGTCTCTTGTGAGATTTTGTGTTTGTGAATAGAATATTTGCAATGTTGAAATAAGTGTTGAAGGTTGTATACTATAACAATTGTGATCTCTTTTATCAATTTAATTGTTATTTGATCAAATGTATGATATGATTTTCTGTTCATATTTTCATGTATTGTGTAACCCTTACTAGTGAATTCAATTTCAATATCAATGTTTATGTTGAACATTTAGTGTATAATAACACATAATAATCCTGAGTATTTTAATCACTAAGTACTACTAAAGTAGTGGGACAGTTTAAGTCCGTAATATATCGATTAAAGCTATAATAATAGTGGGATAATATACGTATTAATTTACGAGGTCCAAATAGGTGTTTTAAGATAACACAAAAAACAAGGGAAAATGGGCAGAAGGTTAGCGCCGAGTCGGCGCTCCCTTGTGTAGCCTCGTCGCCGACTCGGCGCTTGGCTACTGGAAAAACAGGTTTGAGGCAGAGACTTGGCGCCGAGTCGGCGCCCACTTTTGTGGGCTCGTCGCCGACTCGGCGATAGGTCACTGGAAGTGACCGTTGCCTTTTTCTTCCCGTTTTCTTGTGTTTAATGCCTTGGATCCTTTTGATTACACTCTTAAATCTGATGTTACAAGAGTATAATTGTGTGATTATGCCCATGAATGACCAAGATTAATGTCATTCAATTGCTTGATCATGAATTGGGTCATTAAGGTGATTAAAGAGCCATAGGCTCCTCTTGACTATAAATAGAGGGCAATGGCTTAGAGATTTCTTACACCTTTTCACAATAAATCTCTGAATTCTTTCTTCTCTAAGTTCTTCTCATTTGTCTTGTGCACTCAAGAGAGTAATTAACTTTTGTGTGCATGTTCCATTGCTTATAATTCGATAAACACATAGCTATTACGTTATATTCCCTAAGTACTAAGGGCATATAAGAGTTGTTTGTATCTCGTTGTGAATTTCCACATCCAAACCCAAGTACCGTTGTGGGGGAAATATCACAAAAGGAAAGTGATCACACGCCTACAACTTGTATCAAGTTTCCGGGTAACAAATCGTGTTACAAACTTATCTCACTTTCCATTAAGCATTGTAATTAAGTTGTAATTTCATTTTTGTCATCTTAAAGGGGTTTGAAACAAATTCCCGTTTGTAATTTGTTTACATTATATACTACTTGTAATAGTTTACACTTGTGTTTTTCAATCTTAATTGCTAATATCTAGACCTGCGCAACGGGCTACAGGCCCATTGGATCCCCGAATCCAACCCTTTATTTAACGAGCTTTAGACGGGCCGGGTCTTAATGGATCGGATTTCAATAGAAGCCTACTTCATAGTAAAATGGAGCGGGTGGAAAACAAGCTTTACACGGGTCCTAGACCGGCCTTCACGTTTTACTTGAGATTTGGTTACAAAGCATAACATTACATTACCTTCAGTATCTTATTTTGCTTCGGTATCTCAACTTTTCAAACAAAGTATATTACTAACACAGCAAAATAGTAAATGGCGTTGAATTACTGATAATAGAAATATTTGATTAAAATAAAGACCTTTAATTCGATAAACTGGCTGAAGCGCGCTGGGTTCGGCAAATCCGACCCGTTTGAAGGCCATTTTAATCTTGTAATATCCGGCCCGACCCGGCTCTACAAGAGCAGCTCTGGCCCGTATCCGGCCCAATGCACATATCTGCTAATATCTAAAAAACATCAAACTCCTTTCATTTAGTTTTTAATTTTTATGGTGAAACCGTGAGAGATTTGATGTTATAAGTTTAAAAAGTCACTTTCCATTAAATAAATGTATTAAGCAAGCAATTGGTTATTTGGTGGTGTGATTAAGTCAAAAGTTTGAGCAAGACATTTTAAAATGTCAGCGCAAATAAGTTTAAGTTGAATTAATGTTAAGTGGTGTGAATTAAAATATTTAAAGACAACTTTTATTTACACAATTGAGTTTTAGGATATTTGATCGGATATGACTGAATACCAGGTGAACTCTTAGCAAGACATCTTAAGGGTGTATAGCTCACATAAAATAAATTCAACTTCTTTTTAATGAAGATGACAAGTTAATACATAAACATCAACAGAAAATTACTATTCACTCATCAAGCTACTCCAGCCGTATCTATTCCTGGTGCATACCATTGAGTTTTATGCTGCCAGTACCTTCTGTATGTCTTTCTGCATGAATTCAAATCAAATTGCACCATTAAAGTACTATATATCTTTGACTTTAACTATCATACATTGATTTCTGTATCATCATCAACCCAACACCCTATTCAAACACAGGGTTTAGGTGAGGAAAGGTCACGGAAAGCCCATACCCAAATCCCCTCCAGAGTGAGGGCTAGAGAAAAGTGGTTAATTTTACCCCCAAATTGATCTTCTGTATGCCCTTGTTTATTTTACGGGGTGTCCATGCTGTTAATTGAGTTCGTTTACATCATTTTCAAAAAACGTTCAATAAATCAGAGTCCAATAAAATGGTTCAAGTACCAAACAAATGGCACGAGGGGAAAGGAGTTGAGAGCAGTGGTGCATCAACAGGTTCATTGAGTACACACACACAGCAACAGCAAGAACAATATTGCAATACTCCAATGCCAAGTGGCTACCGCTTAGGTGGGGTTTGGAGGAATCAAATGTGCGTATATTTACCCTTGTACATTGAGGATAAGGAAAAGAACTACGGAACCTCATATGACTAATTCACTTATACCGGTAGCAAATTTGAAGAGTGATATTCCATTCATAGTAAGAAAATAGTATAATGTACTGCAAGATTCTACCTCTATTTGTAAAGGGGATGTTGTAGGTGCATATCTCTGTACAACCTTGCCATTTTTGTCCACTAAAAACTTCTCAAAGTTCCACTTGATCAAGTCACCCAGAAGCCCACCAGCACTTGATTTGAGAAACTGGTATACAGGAGCTGTATTTGGACCATTCACATCCACCTGTTGCATAAGAAGTCATTGAGGTCAGTAACTAGTGATTAGTTTTTCTTGAAGTTTTGGGATGGTGAAATTTACTAACAAACCTTGTCAAAGATGGGGAATTCAGCTTTGAACCTTGTACAAGCAAATTGCTTAATCTCGGGATTTGATCCTGGTTCTTGACCTCCAAATTGGTTGCATGGGAATGCTAAAATCTCAAAGCCTGTACAGTAAAATGATCAAAGTAACATTCGTTTGTCCGTTTGATAGGCCATAGAAGAGGTTCTTCAGATAAATCAATGTTTAAAACCCATCAAGATTCAAGAGCATTGCTTTCAGAGCAGCACTCCAGTAGGTCTACGCATACTAGTATACAATATAAGCTTCTACATCAAGAGAATGCCAAAAAGAATATCTAAAGTACCCAACAGTCTAACGAATATATATAATACTTTAGAATGGCAATTGGCAAGGTCACTCAAGCACACAAGTATAAGAATTGACTCATCCTGTATGAAATGCTAATAGAATCATTTCATTACCGAAGAAGAAACTCGGGAATTTTCAGGGAAGTACATGTTCGGCATAATGCTAACAGCTATACTAGCTGTCAAAAAACTGACGAGTTTAGACCGAACGTACAAGAATTGAACACAACAAAAACAATCAGCATACCCTGAGTTTTGTACTTCTCGTAGAGGTGTGAAAGTTCCGTATAATTTGATGATGTCAAACCACTGAAAAGAAAATTTAGTCATTAATCGTGATGTACATACATATTTATATACCTCAGTTATCAAACCACAAATTTGCACAGAAGATTAAACCATTTCTTCGACTGACTCCAATCCATTCCATTACTCTAATGCCATTTAGTAGCTCCGACCTAGGCTAGGATTTGAGGAGTCGCGTGTATGCAAACATACCCTTGTTAGTAACAAAAAAGTGATTGTTTTTATTGAGTCATGGCAGATGGCACATACATAAATAATATGTACACATGATTTGATCAGCCATTTTAGCATGATCCATTATAATACAAAACAAAGAATTGTAAATCTTTGGCCTCCACGAAATAAGGGATACATTTCTTTGACTGATATAGTGATATTATGAATAAATTGTGAAGGGAGATGGAAATACATACCACTTAGAAGCTACATTGACAATTAAAAGAACTTTCCCCTTGAATTTGCTGAGGGGAACTTCTTTACCATCAATATCCTGGATAATAATACACATAACAATGAGTCCACAACTTCTCTGCTTTGTACCTTAATACTTCTATGATTTCCCAAATCAACTGCCCTTATGTTTACTAAGTTATGGAAAAAAATTTAATTAAAAAGTAATATTAGATCAAATTAGCCTCAATTATAATAGAAATACCAATTATATTACTCATTACTAATTAGGTCTTAAGAAAATTTCCTGTAAAGAATAATCAAATCTATAGACATCTATTATCTCAAACCAAATGTAAACACATCTTCCTCATTGATAATCATTGTAAAACCGAATTAAGCAAAAATAAGCACATATTTTGCAGAATCTAACCGCAATACTAATAATCCAATACAATAAGTCAGATATTATGAACAAAAAGTTTCCAAACTTGAAATTACTCATCGAAGAATCTAACCGCAATACTAATTACCCACAATTTGATTGAGAATTTACAATTTTAGCTACAATTTACCTAAAATAATTTACGATTGGAACTTATCAACAATATGCACAAATCAAAATGAGGGAAATAACCTTGACAGTGAAATCATGAATAGTCTTCTCTGTAGCAGCTCTTGCATAAACTCTAGCAGAAAAATTCTGGGGTTTTACAAAGATCCCATCATTATTTGATGAAATTAGAGAAAACCCATCAAGGATAAATGCTGAGGATAAAGACCCAAGTGCAAGTCTTCTGGAAATTGAGTATGCAGCCATAGAAGGGGCATAATTAGGGCGAGTTTTTGCATTGAAAATGGTAAATGAAGGTAAAGGAGAGCTGAAAATGGAAGAGAAAGCCATTAAGTATTGTGCTGAGGCCTGAGAATATAATTGAATTTATGCTGCAATATTAGACACAAGTACTCCTATTTGCAAAGTTCAGGAATACTCCTTAGACGTATTTTTATAGTGGCAGTTGTGTTGCATACGTGTTGACTTATGCTTAATTCCATTGATATTGTGGTGGATGCTCAACCAACGTTTAGATTTTCATCAAATCCAACTTAGTTGATGGTATTTTATTCAACGGCGATGCCACATTGAATGTTATATTAGGCCTTGTGCACGAATTTCGTTTTAAATACTCATTTTAATATTAATACTCCTTTCAATTTAATTGTTTTGTCCTATTTGTTTTTGGGCACTATTCACGTATCACTCTTAATCTATAAGTTAAAATATAGTCATGTGGGATCTTGTTTGATTCATTCAATACAAGGATTATTAATATCAATTTTTTATAATTTTTCATTATGAATAATTATAGATATTAAGGGTTAAAATGTTGTCTCGGCGAGTGTGAAAAAGTAAATAGAAAAACTCAAGTGAATTGGAGGGTGTATTAAGCAAAATTTATTAATTGATTATATATATATATATATATATATATATATATATATATATATATATATATTATATATATATATATATATATATATATATATATATATATATATATATATATATATATATTATATATATATATATATATATATATATATATATATATATATATATATATATATATATATATATATATATATATATATATATATATATATATATATATATATATATATATATATATATATATATATATATATATATATAGGGTTTGGATCATGTGAAAACCAATTAAAATGCTGAAAACTGAAAACAGGGGTACATAAAAGGTCAAATAGAGTACATAGTTGGGTGGCAGTTTTGTAAATAATTGGAGTTTCTTCACTAAAAATGTGTACACCTTATAAGATAATATATGCCCATTTTGCTGAGGTTTCTGAGGCTCCTACAATGGTCCAGCATCGATCCTTGGTGTGCCCTTTCACACCACAAGCACTGCACATGAAGGTTTCTGAGGCTCCTCTACTATACATAGCTGAGGACTCCATAGGGGTTTTCATAGGGTTCAGAATATGCCTCTGTGACTCCACTTGTTGCATAGAACTACATGCAAAATCAACTGAGGGTAAAGGAGTAATCATGAGAATCTGACTCCTTAGTGCTCCATATGCTTCATCCAACCCATTCAAGAACTGGAACAACCTCTTTTCTTCTTTTTGTTTTACAATGAGCCATTAGAAATAAAGAACCTCACTTGTAGCAGTCACAGAAGGCAACTGATCCAGGGATTCCAACTCTTCCCATACACTTTTCAGCATAGTGTAGTATTCATGGATTGACAAGGATCCTTGCTTAGCTTCATACAGTTCCTTGTTTAACTTGTATTACAATGAGCCATTAGAAATAAAGAACCTCCTCTCAAGATAAAGCCATATTTCTCTAGCTGACAGCATATACATGATTGTTTGTTTAATAGGTTCAGATACAGAACCCATAATCCAACCTATCACAGTGTCATTACATGTATCCCTAAGGTCTCCTTTCACTCTATCTTCTTCGTCCCTAATTACTGTTCCATTCACAAAGCCAAGTTTTCTCTTGGATGACAGGGTTATTTCCATGGATCTCTTCTATCTCCTGTAGTTGCTAATGTCAGTTAATTTATCCACACTCACTGTGTTTGGGCCATTTGACCCATGTAAATAAAGGGGGTTTTAAGGATTCATTTTTTCCATAGGTAAGAGAAAAGAAGAGAAAAGAAGAAAAGAAAGATCAAGGCAGGAAGAGAAATAGAAGAGAATAATGCAGACAAATCGGGAAAGGAAGAACAGGGTTTTGATAGGTTATCAGAGTATAAGCTCTGATACCATGTTGATTAAATGGATTAGACAAGAATGTGTTGGCTCATTCATTCATTCATTCCAATGTATGCACTAAAACATATGCATGACCTATATATAGTCAAGCATTACAACCCTTGGCACAACAGCCTTTCATTTATATACATGACACACTAAGGACAAACAAAGAGAATATTCTACTGCACTAAAACAAGTACAGCTAGGACAGAAGAGCATAGGGAATAAACGAGTGGTGAGACCTGTATATACTGATGCACACACACAGGAGTGCACACATATCAGTAGCAGTGCACACATATCAGCAGACTCCATTTAACATTCTTTGTTATACATTTTGTCTTTCTCTAATGGTTGGTTCTTTTATGCGTATGGATTGACTTAGTTCTTCAATTTTCTGGGTTTTACGTATTTTGCTAATATCATTTCTAAGTTAAGATTTCTTATTATGTCTTTCTTATAAGCTACTTCTTTGTCTATTTGAAATTAACTTCTTTTACACTAAACTAGACTTGTCAAATTTTGATTGTCCTTAAACTAACACAAAAGTAGATTATATATCAGTTGTTTTTAACTCGGAATTTCGAACAATGGGTAGAAATTTATCTAACCTGAATAATAAAAGGTAGATCAAACTCAACCGAAATCTGAATCAAACAGGAAATTTCAGATTTGATCTTGTGTCTTAGAAATATTTTTAAGCTGATAAGAAAAGTATTAAAAAAACCCTTGACCAATGGACAAATCATTTTGCAATGACATTGAGAGTACACAGTCCAAACGAATTACATTTTGCAATCTTCAAAAGACTAGAGACATACATTACAATAAAAATCATCATATAAAAAAAACATCATGGAAGTACACGAACAAATCATTAATAGAGGAAGGTATTTAAGAGGAAAAAGGTATAAATGAGAAAGAACAAAAAAGGCCTAATGACACGTTTAATCCTGTTATAGCCAGTCACTTATGACGAGGGACTGTTGGGAACAATTAGTAATAAAAGGTGGGGTTATTATTAGTATAATAAAAAGGTGAGATTATTCATAAAGAATGGACAAAATGTGGGATTATCCAGCACAATTTTTCCTAAAATTGAGTCTAATAAAAAATATTATGTAATATATTTTTCAAAATAAACTACTATTTTTACATGTGATATAAAATAAGGGTCCATATCAAAATTTAACATCTATTAATTTTGATTCATTTGACAAATGGTTATGAAACTGCCATTTGTCATTTTACAACAAAATTATTAAATTTTATGATTATGATTTATGATTATGATTCATCATTCAAAGTTATTTAAAATATTACGGCTAATGTGTTAGAAAAAATATAGTCAAGTCAGAAGTAAGATCTTATTTAAATCGTCTAATCGAATATTTTCTTAATATCTATGTTTTATAATTTTTGTTAAACATAGCTTAAGATATAAATGATCAAAGTTATGCATTGAATTGCGGTAAAAAGTAAAATGTAGCAAGTATAATGGAACGGAGGAAGTATATATAATACACTTATGCAATGCAATAGGTCGGATAAGAGCTAGATCATTATTAATCAAAAAAGAGTTTGATTAGAAAACTCAAATGGACTTCTCCGCCAATTCATAATTATATTATTTTGATTTTTCATTGAAATATGCATATTAGAATAGTACAATATTTTATAATGTAACTATTTTTTATCATTTATAATTAGATTATTGACTATTATAAATCTACGGTAATATATTATAAATCAAGCAAAAAACAAAAAAATAATGGCTCAAGTGGTACTTTATAATCACGGGTGGATCTATGCTAAGTCAATGCTGTCAATTGACAGCATTTGACTTATCTAAATGCTCTATTCCTGTTATATATTGATGTTGAATGTGTCTCAGTTGGTAGGTGTTTTGGTAATTGACAGTACATACTTGGGTTCAACTCTTAATAAAAGCAAATTTCAAGAATTTTTTTTTTTCTAAAACCCATCCCAAATCTATAATCTATAAAAAAAATACTAATGAAAAACCGAGACTGACACATGTCAGCCTCTCCTTCATTAGTTTCCCGCCCATTTTCTCTTAATTGCAGCTAATTATTTAGTGAAAATAATTTCCTAAATCAATTGAATTTATTTAAGTAACATAATACAAATTAGACAGTTACAGTATATTATAGCAACATTTATTTAAATTAACAGAATCCAAATTGGACAGTTACAATATATTCTAGCAATATTTGATTATATATAAAACTCAACTAGATTGCACATTATACATTGTAGGCTTAAAAACAATTATGCAAAGCAGTTCTATTTTCGTTTATAATTTTATTTCCAATCTCTCTATCTATCAATCATCAATAATCAATCAATGATCAATAATCAATAAAATATACTAATGAAGAAACGACTTGGGACACGGGTCATGTTCTCATTAGAATTTTTCCCACTTTTATTTTGTTGTTGACATGAAAACTTTTGATGATTGACTTGATATTTAAAGAAATAATAATAAAATATAATAATGAATAAACGACTTGGGACACATGTCATATTCTCATTAGAACTTCTTTTTCCTTTATTTTATTGTTGACATGAAAACTTTTGATAATTGAGTTGATACTTAAAGAAATAATAAATTCATTAAAAAATATAAATAGTTTTTGATTGAGTATGATTATATTTTCTTATTAAACCTACAATTTTTTTACCCTAAATTTTAGATAAAATCAAAGTTTATATCATTAAGAAGTGAACCAATAATAAAAAGACAAAATTAAAAAAAAATTAATTTTTTATTTTAAATACACAATAGTAAGTCTTAAGCTCAAAATTTATATTATATTTTATATTCAGTTTATATATTTTATTATTCTTTTAAAAATATTTTTACAATCATACATGATAATAATCTACAAATTAAGTTAAAATATAATATATTGATGGAAAATCTAAAATATTCCAATGATAGGTTCGTTGAAAAGAAAATAATTTTTTTATGATAAACAAAGTATTCTATTACCTTTCAAAATTGAAGTAATTGTTTTGTCTATTTTTCTATTGAGGGACATTTATTAACTCTTTTGAGTGATTTCATCGATATATTATATCTTAACGATGATCAAATTAATAAAAAATATTGATTGATGAAAATTTTTTTTGTCTATTTTTCTGCATATATCTTTTAATATAATTGTATAATAAATTTTTTAATTATTTGCTTTGGCAATTATAATATACAAGATTTGATGATTAAATTTATGTTGTAAATAAATAAATTTAAAAATTAATATTAATATATTCACATGAATAAATATGTATTCAAACGGATAAACAGACTTATATGTTGCCTAAACAACTTTGTTTTGGAGGATAACCAAGGCTATTCCTACCTTTTCTTTGTGTGAATTATATGGCAGCTTACCGTCGTTGCTGATGTAGATGGTCTGATAATTTGATGAGTATCTTGAACATGATGCTGGGATTTTGGGCTGCTGGGATATGTTTTCTAACAAATCTTGTAGAGTATGATGTCTGTTTTTTGGGTGGTCCAACTTCTACTCGCATATGCTAGTGTTGGATCAAATGCCCATACGTTGTCGATGCCCAGATCAGAGATTAGGAGTATACTAAAGTTGCTTCTTAGGCTGAAATGGTGCTTCGAGCTTCTGATACTGTTGGTCCTCATTTTGAATAACCTTTTTTTGTCTTATACATTTGTGTAGGGAACTTACAGTGTTTTGCTTAGCTTAACTTGGCAAATGCCATCTGTAATGCTCTCATGTGTCATCGCATCCTTGGTTTCTAGGAATTAATTTCCTTTTTGTGGAGTTGTGTTCCCAACCTAGCGAATGACGAGGGGCATGTCCCTTAGGAGCTTAGCTTTGGTTTACTTTTCAGTCTCTTGAACCGATTGTAAGCTTCAGCTATTTTTCTCTAGCATTTTATAATACTTACATTGCCAATAATAATAATAATAATAATAATAATAATAATAATAATAATAATAATAATAATAATAATAAATAGAGAATTGAAACTTGAACAACAATGCATATGAAACGGCATATATTACTAAGGAGAAATAAAGGAATAAAGATTAAGAATCATAAATACAACCTTGTTGATATAAGAACGAAATGGTTATAAAACGGCTGTGATGATTTTCAGACGGCAAATTTAGCTTAAGGTTGCAGTTTCATTTTCCCCCATCAATATCTAGACCTCTCATATTCCCCATTTTCTTTTATAAATACATATTTCATGGCAAGCCATCAAATACTACTCTTACTTTCTTAAATTGGGTTATTTTTTAAATTCCTTTTAATATATTGTTGCAATAATATTTTACTCGTTTCACAATTGTTAGTTAATTGCGATACAACTTCTCTATTATCATCAGATGTAGTCTGGACAATGGTGTTGCTATGAATTATATATCTTCATGGTACTAAAAGTCTTTTTGGTGTAGCTTTTGATGATGACCACACATTGCCATGGGCGGACCCAATTAAGTGACAAGGGGGTACAGTTGTACCCCCAGTTTGAAAAAAAAATTCAGAAAAAAAAAAATTAAAAAAAAATTTTGATTTTTTTTTTCTGAAGTAATTTCGTTCAACATATGGTGTATTCGATTTTCAATTGAGGTTTTATTGGTAGGATTACTAAGATAAACTAACCTGATTTTTATTCTGTACTTTTTATCTCTTAACCTGCCATTAGTGAGGATACTCGTTGCTCAAACTCGAAAAGTTATTTTGAAAAATTTAATTTAAAAAATTCCATTTTTGCTCGTTGTCTTTTAAAAATCTAACATTTCGATTATTTTTTAAAAATCTAACCTTTATGCTAGTTTTTCTCTTAGTGATTCGACATTTTGGTCTTTAATTTGTTTAATGTTAAATGTTGCAAGTAACTTAACGAGGTCAGTACTTTGAGCAGTATAAAGGTTGGCTTTTTTTAAAAAAGAGAATGAGAAAGATCGAGATTTTTAAAATTAGATTTTTCTTTTGTTATTTCTAAACATGTTTGTGTTAGTTATATTTGAAGGACTCAACATTCTGTATTGGAAGTTTTTCACAAAATTTAAGAAGCATTTTTCAAAAATTTATCTTTTTTTTCTTGGATTTTTCTATTTTTATTTAAAAAAATCTTTAGATGACAACATTATCTTTGAATTTTTCACAATTGACTTGCATGAGTTGGTCAGAATATTTGAAAAAATTTTCGCCCATCGTTTGTGATGCTAGAGACTTTGAGTTGATTAGGGTTCATTCCTTCAAGTGTCACATGACTGCCCAGCGCAAGTATTTTTATTTTTATTTTTATTTTTATTTTTAATATGGGGTAGGTTGATGGGAGGGGAGGGCTAGGTGAGATTCGATGGCAAGACCTCGTTTGGAATTCCTGGGTCCGCCACTGTATGACGTTCGTGTTTTGTACCCCCAGTTTGAAATTCCTGGGTCCGCCACTGCACATTGCGTGTTGCAATACTTTCTTTTGCACAAAATAATTTTCCAAAACATCATAAGTAGAATCACTTTACATGTTTATCATATCTAAAAATAAAACCAACTTGTGTACCATTTGTAATGTCACTTAAAAGTCTTCGACTTGTAGTTGGTGACAATTTGATAATATTTGATGATGGTGAAGGTGTCACTAATAAAATTATAATTATTAGTTATAAAGATCTCAAAATATAATAAATAACTATATATATATATATATATATATATATATATATATATATATATATATATATATATATATATATATATATATATATATATATATATATATATATATATATATATATATATATATATATATATATATATATATATATATATATATATATATATATATATATATATATGGTTTGGATCATGTGAAAACCAATTAAAATGGTGAAAACTGAAAACAGGAGTACAAAAAAGCTCAAATGGAGTGGTAGTTTTGTAAATAATTAGACATTTGCTAAATGGGGTACATATATGCTTAAAAGAGGTACATATTCAGATGGCATTTTTGTAAATAATATGAAATTTTTTCTTCACAAAAAATATGTACACCTTATAAGATAATATGTACCTCTTTTGCTACAATATGTATACCACTGTCTGGTTTTCAGTTTTCACCACTTAAGTGTTTTCACTC
>JAAKBH010001284.1:0-29557 GCA_019776075.1 Amaranthus palmeri
GTTACATAAAGTAGTTCAAAGTGATACATTATTAAAAGTGTTACATTAGCTTAATTGATGAGACTAAAAAGTGTTACCTAATGATAAAAAAATGTTACATAAATATAATAAGTAACACTATGAAAGTGATACATATGCAAAAAAGTGATACCTAAAATTATTTAAAGTAACACTTGCAAAAAGTGTTACCATAGGATGTAAAAGTGTTACCTAAGCGCATAGGTAACCACAGGCAGATGTAGCAACCTAAAAAAAGTGTACCTTAGGTCTATAGTAACACTTTAAGTACTTTATGTAATACTATAGACCTAAGGTAACACTTTTTTAGGTGTTACCTCTACCTGTGTTACCTATACGTGTTGGTCCATTTAGTTTTAGATGATAACGTAAACTTTATTAAACAAACATAATTTTGTCTTTGAGATGTTTTTGTTAGGTAAACTATCCGCTCTTTATAAGAGTCGTTGATGGACCATTAAACGTTGAAAAGGGATTACTTATTAATTGTTCCAAGATCAAGTCAGAGTTCAAAAATTGGTCTATCGGAGACAGTGCAGTGTTCCCAGAGTCAGTGGTCAGAGGAGCAGTCAACAAAAATAATTAGGAAAATAATTTTTTAATTTTTATTTTTCTTATTTAGTTTTGTTGTACGGATGAATTAGTCTAGGATGCACAAGGAAAATAATTAAGAAATTAATTTAACTAACTCCTAAAAATATTCCTTAAAATTAGGATTTTAAAATAAGATTTCTTAAATTGTCTTAGCTATTTTTAGCTAAAAGGACAAGAAAACTTGGAGTAACTACCAAGCTTTCCTACCACTTCACACGGAAATTAAACCCACAACTCCCATTATTTCGGATCATGGGATTATGGGTAGTTTAGATTTAAAAAATCTATATAAAGGATTTTTATTTAACCGGCACAAGAGAGAGATCATTTTGAGAGAAAATATTTTTCCGAAAATATTGTGCCCATATATTTTTCGTGAGGTTTATAAAATAAAGAGAGGAAATCTTGATTGATTTTAATGGCTTATTAATTTCAAGATTTATTCCTTGTGCTTTTCTTGATATGATTCATCCACTTTAGATAAATCTTGTACGGGTTTATTTGAGAGTTTTTGTTGTTTAGACTTGGGTAAGTCTAAAGGGTAGAGTATAGAGAAACGGTAAGAGGTTACCGTGAGGAGAAGAGTAGAGAAACGGTAAGAGTTTACCGTGAGTAGAAGAGAAACGGTAAGGAGTTACCGAGAGGAGAAAAAGAGTAGAGGAGTAGAAATTATTTTATGTAAGAGAGGAGTGATTTACATAAAATAATAGAGAAGAGAAATCCCTAGTGGGTCGTGGTTCTTTTTCCCACGTTAAATCTTGGTGTTCCTTTATAGTTTTCTTTTATTTTGTCTTGAGTATTTTTGATATTCAAATTCCGCAAGAAAAAAGGGCTAAAAATACTCAAAGTGCGCAAGTAACAATTCACCCCCCCTCTTGTTACAGTTCATTGTCTCTAAGTGTTTCTACAATTAGTATCAGAGCCCTGTTCCTCATTGTGGGCTTAGTCCAAATGAACATAATCGCATTATGGGATGCAAAACCGCTAAACAAATTTGGGATCTGCTGGAGGTTACCCACGAAGGAACGAGTGAAGTTAAGCGTTCCAAGATTGATTTGCTCATGTCCAAATACGAAAGATTTGTGACGGAACCCAAAGAAAGCATTCAAGAAATGTTTACAAGGTTCACGAATATCACGAATGAACTTGTCTCCCTTGGAAGGCTAATTCCCTCAGATGAACAAGTGCGAAAAATCCTAAGAAGCCTACCTCAAGATGATCGTTGGAGAGCAAAGGTCACAGCCATTCAAGAATCTAAAGATTTCACAAAGTTTAATCTGGAAGAGTTGGCTGGATCCCTTATGACTCATGAATTAGCATTTGGGAACAGCTGACAGTTCCAGGAACAAGGGTTTGGCTCTGACAGCAAACGATCAAGAAGAATCAGAAACTGACGAGGAAGAGGCAGCCTTGCTGGTACGTAGGTTCAAGAAGTTCTTCAGGAACAACAAGTATAAAAATCAAAGAAACAACAAAGAAAGAGGAACTTCAAATACCAAAACATATGAATGCTACAAATGTGGAAGTAACGAGCATTTAATCAAGGATTGCCCCCTATGGAAAAATGAGAAAGGTAAAGGGAAAGCAAGAGAAACAGGAAGACAACCTACAAAAGGAAATTTCAACAAAGCCGATTTACGCAAAGCCATGATAGCTGCTTGGGGAGAATCCGAAAGCGAAACCGAAACCGAAGCTCCCGTTGAAGAAGAAGAAGTAGCCAATCTTTGTCTCATGGCGACGCATGATGAAAAGGCTAAAGGAAAAGAGGTACTGTCTACTGATCCATTTTCTGATTATTTATTTAAATTGGATAAACATAGACTAGTTAGCATGATTTTAGAATCTCACGAAAATTTGGAAAAACAAACAGCCATCTGTCTCAAAACTGAAAAAGACCTTAAAGCGTGTAAAGACCAAATATCCTACCTTAATTCTTTTAGGTCCGATGTGCAAACTCGATTCTTTGAATTGCTTGATAATAATGTGATGTTAAAAGAAGCTATAGAAAAGGTTAAAGAAGAAAACATCATGTTAAATATTGAATTGAATCAACTTAAGCATTTGAGATGGAAGTAAATTACGAGTCTAATAAAGAAACTAAATGTGTCCTTTTACAAATGAAATTAGACCTAGAATCCGCCTTAAAGGAAAATGATCGACTTAAGCTTGAATTAAATTCAAGAGAAAAAGGGAGAATCAAAGAAGTTCCCAAATGGATTCTTAATGCTAAAACCAAAGGAACCGAAGGTCTAGGATATGACAAACATGATAAAAAGAAAAAGGTCTACGTTGATCTCCCAAGTAACAAAGTCTGTTCCTTTTGTGGCATAACTGGGCACCTGAAACATCAATGTTTAAAAAGGGAACAGCATAATAAAACGAATCAAATATATGTCGATAGAGTTTGGATTAAGAAACTATGATTCTTGTATAATCGACATGGAACCCAAGGATGGCTGGGTTCCACCCTCTAACAACTAAATTCGTTTTGAAGGTTCTAGTGAGGGGGAACAGCTCATGGTATCTCGACAGTGGCTGTTCCAAGCACATGACAGGCGATAGATCAAAATTTCTCTCACTAGAAGCCTATGATGGAGGAACGGTGACCTTTGGCGACAACATGAAAGGTGAAATCATTGCAAAAGGCAAGATAGGAAGGTCAAGTTCCCATGCTATAGATAATGTATTTTTGGTCGAGAATTTAAAGCACAATCTTTTAAGTATTTCTCAATTTTGCGACAAAGGTAACTCTGTAAACTTTACTTCTGATAAGTGCATCATTTCTAAGAACGACACAGGAGACATCATTCTGGAAGGGATCAGAAAAGGGAACACTTATGTGGTGGACCTGCACACTGTTCCTAAAACCAAGTCTAACATGTCTAAGCGTTATAGAAGATGACCCTCTTCTTTGGCATAAACGATTAGGTCATGCTAGTTTTTCATTGCTTAATAATTTACGATCTAAATACCTAGTAAGAGGATTACCACCCCTAAAATTTAGAAAAAGAATGAAGTATGTGATCCTTGTGCTAAAGGAAAACATGCAAGGTCATCCTTCAAACCTAAAAATGTCGTGACCACCTCAAGACCACTTGAATTAATTCATATGGATCTTTGTGGACCAATGAGAATACAAAGTCGCAGCGGTAAGCGTTATGTTTTTGTTATAGTTGATGATTACAGTAGATTTACATGGACTTTATTTTTATCTAGCAAAGATGAAGCCTTTGATGAATTTGTTGCATTCGCTACTAAAATTCAGAAATCTAGTATCAATCAACTAGTCCACATAAGATCGGATCATGGTAAAGAATTTGAAAATTCAAAGTTTATGGATTATTGTAATGAGCATGGTTTAAGTCACAATTTCTCCGCACCTAGAACACCACAACAAAATGGTGTGGTTGAACGTAAGAATAGAACTTTAGAGGAAATGGCTAGAACTATGTTGATTGCTAGTGGTTTACCTAGAAATTTTTGGGCCGAAGCCGTTAATACTGCATGCTATATATTAAATCGTGTTTTAATTAGACCAATCACTTCTAAAACCCCCTACGAATTATTTAAAGGAATTAAACCTAATATTTCATATTTTCGAGTCTTTGGATGTCGATGTTTTGTGCATGTCAATGGAAAAAGAAATATAGGTAAATTCGATGAAAGAAGTGATGAAGCGGTATTTCTTGGCTATTCATCTCATAGTAAAGCATATAGAGTTTATAATAAGAAAACCATGTGTGTTGAGGAATCTGTTCACATAATATTTGATGAAATTAACTTTATGACAAGTGAACAAGAAACAGGTGATTTTAAAATAGGTCTTGCTGATTTAGACGATGAAGAACTTATACAAAAGGAGCAAGATCAAGAAGAAGAACAACAGGTTCTGGATGCTGAACCAAATCAAGAACAGGAGCCACAGGCAGAACAGGAACAACCTGCAGTTCCTAATCCAGTTATCCCAGGAGAAAATCAAGAAGAAAGAAATGATGGTGAACCAAATCAGAATCAAGTCAGTGAGCCTGCTTCCACATCTGTTTCCACCAGAGACTTTGTTCCAAGACCATGGAAACAGCAAAAATCACATCCACTTGACTTGATCATAAGCGACATGAACAAAGGAATACAAACGAGGTCACAAATGAGAAACTTTTGTGCACACTTTGCTTTTCTTTCAACAATGGAACCCAAGAATCATGAAGAAGCTTTGCAAGATTCGGATTGGGTGGTAGCAATGCAAGATGAATTGAATGAGTTTGAAAGAAACAAAGTATGGCACTTGGAACCTAAACCAAAGAACAAGAAGATTATTGGACTGAAATGGGTATTCAAGAACAAGCTAGATGAACATGGAACAATCGTAAGAAACAAAGCAAGGTTAGTGGTAAAAGGTTACAATCAACAAGAAGGTATTGACTATACTGAAACTTTTGCTCCCGTAGCTAGATTAGAAGCTATTAGAATTCTTATTTCATTTGCTGCTTTCATGAATTTTAAATTATATCAAATGGACGTAAAATGTGCATTCTTAAATGGGTTTCTAGAAGAAGAAGTGTTTGTGGAACAACCACCTGGCTTTGAAAACCCAATTTCTCCGGATCACGTCTACAAGCTTGATAAAGCTCTTTATGGGCTAAAACAAGCACCTAGACAATGGTACGAGAGATTATCTAAGTTTTTGATTGATAACAAGTTCATATGTGGTAAAATTGATAAAACCTTATTCTTTAAGAATAAAGGTTCGAATATTTTAGTTGTTCAAATATATGTTGATGATATTATTTTTGGTGCTACTAACGAATCGTTATGTAAGGAATTTGCTGACCTAATGAGTAATGAATTTGAAATGAGTATGATGGGAGAATTAAATTTCTTCCTTGGTTTGCAAATTAAACAAACTGCTAACGGTATCTTTATTCATCAACAAAAATATATAAAAGAACTTCTAAAGAAATATGGACTAGATAATGCTAAGACAAACCATACACCCATGGCCACTAACATTAGGTTAGACGAAGACGCTAACAGTATTAATGTTGACCAAACAATGTATAGAGGCATGATAGAATCTCTACTATACTTACCAGCTAGTAGACCCGATATATCCTTTAGTGTTGGTTTGTGTGCTAGATTTCAATCAAATCCTAAAGAATCACATCATACGACAGTTAAAAGAATTCTAAGATATTTAAAGGGAACAGATGACTTATCCCTATTTTATCCGAAAAGTGATGTCTATGACTTGAAAGGGTATAGTGATGCAGATTATGCATGTGATCTTGTGAATAGAAAAAGCACTTCAGGAATGGTACAGTTTCTTGGATCTTGTTTGGTATCATGGAGTTCCAAGAAACAGAACACAGTAGCTTTATCCACTGCAGAAGCTGAATACGTAGCAGCAGCAGCCTGCTGTTCCCAAATGCTTTGGATTAAACAACAGCTAAGAGATTTTGGTATTAAACTTGAATGTGTTCCTATCTATTGTGATAATACTAGTGCTATTTGCATTTCTAAAGATCCAGTGCATCATTCTAGAGTTAAACATATTCATATTAGACACCATTTTCTTAAGGATAGCGTAGAGCATAAAAATATAATTGTTAAACATGTCAATACTAGTGATCAAGTTGCAGATATTATGACCAAACCGCTTCCAAGAGAACAATTTGAAAAGATGAGGTTGGAGCTAGGTATGATCAAGCTTCACTAAAGTTTAATGCTAGTATTTCTCCTCAAAACATCTTGAAAAATCGGAAGGGTTCAATCAACCACAACAACCAAGATTGATTACTCAATCATTGCGAGATTTGGGTATGCTTCTATTTAAATTTATGTCTTAAACTTAATCTTGATTGCTTGCATGTTTGAACTGATTAGACCAAGTAGCATAACTTATTTTATATTATATATTATTATCTTAAATTATTACCTACATATTATAAATTATTTTTCGAAAAATCACAAAAATATTTTATTTTCCACAAATTCCAGCATTTTATTTTTTTTAATTATTTCGGTGAACCAACATTATTTTTTAAAATGGAAGACGGATCATCGAGGTGTTTCGGAAAGTAGTTATCTTAATCGACATATTCAACGAACTTACACTTAAACTTTTCGTTACCTCACTCGGTTCATACGCTAAAACTAATTCAAGGAGTTGTACTAATTTTCATAACCGTCCCTTCACACACTTTATATAACCCACTCTTAACGTCACATCAATCACTCACCATAATTGCCAAAGTACAACTTCTCCTTTCTTATTTCAAAAACCGTCAACCCCCTTTCTTCTTCAAATCCCTAACCTTCCTCAAATCAACTCATCTTCACCATGAAAACTCCCAAGACTTCTTCTACCAAGAACACCAAAGAAAAGATGCCCAAGTTCATACAACCGGAACCTCTACAAGTCATTCACCCTACATTCGACAACCCACAATCATCAACTCCCTCATCACAACCCAAATCATCCTCAAAACCCATGCATGTTGGCACAAAAAGGGCTTTTTCCACAAAAGGAAGCTCATCTTCAAAACCGGCTAAAAAGGCCAAGGTCGTGGATCCTGATTGTGCAGAGGAGGTTGCAAAGGAGATGTCCGTAGGATTTGGTTTGGACAAGTATTGGTATGATTCTACTCCCTTTCCTCAATTACACGCTATTTTGAGTAATCAAGGGTGGGAAGAATTAATGAGCAATTTTTCTTGTAATCCTATTTATCCACATCTCATGAGAGAGTTCATTCAAAATTTCACAATCGACAATGGGGTTTGTTCTAGCGTCATTAAAGATATTAAAATTGAATTTAATAGTTTAATGTTGGGGGAATGGTTCGGAGTTCCTGTGGTAGGGTTTGACACTTATTATGTTGGGTCAAAGATTGTTTTTTTCGGGTATCACAGAAAAGACCGTTTTAAAATTTCTTGGTCAAGAAAACAAAAGGAGGTTTAGTCATATGTCTCTGTCTCCACTACACAAGCTTCTTTACAACATTGCACGTAGGTTTATTTTACCCCGCAATTCTAAGCGGAGTGAATTAAATTTACGAGATGCAACACTGATTTATTGCATGGCTAATCACATTAAAATTAATTTTCCTTCATTAATGGTATCACATTTGTCCGAATGCATAGAAAAAGGACTTATGGTTGGTTATGGTGGTTTATTAACTTGTATTTTTAAGAAGTTTGGAGTCCCAATGGATGGGCTAGAATTTCCCATGAGTGCTAATAATAAGATCAGTGAGAGGTGCCTTACCAATTTGCACCTCCAATTGAATGAGAAGGGGATTCTAGAGCATGCCGTTGAGGAGGTTGAAGTAAGTTCTGATGAAAAAGAGGAGGAGAAAGTAGAAAAAGAAGAGGAGGAGGAAGTAAAGGAAGAAGAAAAAGAAGATCAGGAGGATGTTCCCACTGCCACTACTGAGGCAGAAACTGATAGGGAACAGGAGGATGCTGTGAGTGAGGGGGAACAGATTGAGGGAGAGGGAGAAAAGGAACAGGAAGAAGATGAGGACCTTCATGTGCCTCTTAAGAATATCAAGAAACCTGCTGTGCTCACACCACGAAAGAGCAAGAGGTTGGCTTCCAAAAGTTCTTCGAGCCAACATGATGACATTACTTCTCCAACCCCACCATCACTAAAACCAGCCTCACCCACACCAGTTGACATTCCATCATCACCACCATCACCAATTCCCACTTCACCTACACCCACTGGTTTTGATAGGGATGACTCACCTTTTCCTCCAACTCCAATTGATCTCATTCTAGGCAAATTTGATTCCTTGCAGTCTCAACTCATTGCGTTTCAGAGTGAAGTTCGTGCCTCTTTATCTACCATTGCTGAGCAACTCACCGACATGGAAACACGTCTTGGTGCGAAGCTTGACACTGTGGAGGTGCAAACTGAGTTTGTTGATGAGGAGCCTGCTGCCTGATCCTCCTGCTTCTGTATTTCATTTAAAATTTTGATGTTTGGTTGGCCCATTTATATGTAATTTCTAAACAATATTTTCTTTTTTCTTTTTATGTACCAAGCTGGGGTACAAAAACAATTTATATTATGCTTATGCTACTAACTAACCCATGACTTTTATCCTTTATATATCATCTTTATTTTCTATCCCTATGGTCTATGATGTTTGAATGCGTGCTTTCTTGTTTATGTTTGACATTTATTTTCTTAGTTTGCTACTTACTATCTTAATTTGTCTAATGCTTGCCTTAGAGCTGTTGCTTGATTCACATCCCTACTTTTTGATTGATGCCAAAAGGGGGAAGAGTAGCAAACAAACTTAAATGAATGTTTGTGAATGCTTACGTTTTTTGCTTAATCTTGCAAATTGATTCTTTGTCTTAAGTTCTAAACTGATTATTGATTCTCTGTTTTGTTCTAAAACCTAAGACCTTAGATTACTTTAATGCCTTAGATTACTTTAATTTGTTCTAAGTCGTTAAGGAGTTTAGCATATTCTTAAAACCTTAATTTGTTCTATATACTTGAAAGGGAAGAGTAACAATTTGTTAACTTACTGTTTGGTATTCTTACGCTTCATTTGAAATGCATTATTTGTCTTATGAAATGATCATCATGAGTACTTATGGATAATTTGATTGTTGTTTGATATGATTTATCGAATATCACTTCGTTTATCTTTAATTCTCAAAACTCATGATAGTTTGAGTTATTTAAATTGTTGTGCGTCTTATTTTATGTTTTTACATTTCTTAGTTAATTTTCTTAATTTATAGTTTGTCTTGTTTTAAATTTTGAAAACTTAAGTCATGTTTAACCACATGATTTGAAAAAAGTTTTAAAATTATTTATTAGAGTAATATGATTACATGAGAGTTTAGTGAATTATTTGTAATGATTTAATTTACTAGATTTAGTTGAATGTGTGTTAATCTCAAGCATGTTCATTATATTTTTTTTACTCTATTTTATTAAGTTTGTTTATAAAGTTTGTCATCATTAAAAAGGGAGAATTTGTTGGCCCATTTAGTTTTGATGATAACGTAAACTTTATTAAACAAACATAATTTGTCTTTGAGATTGTTTTGTTAGGTCAAATATCCGATCTTTATAAGAGTCGTTGATGGACCATTAAACGTCGAAAAGGGATTACTTATTAACTGTTCCAAGATCAAGTCAGAGTTCGAAAATTGGTCTATCGGAGACAGTGCAGTGTTCCCAGAGTCAGCGGTCAGAGGAGCAGTCAACAAAAATAATTAGGAAAATAATTTTTTAATTTTTATTTTTCTTATTTAGTTTTGTTGTACGGATGAATTAGTCTAGGATGCACAAGGAAAATAATTAAGAAATTAATTTAACTAACTCCTAAAAATATTCCTTAAAATTAGGATTTTAAAATAAGATTTCTTAAATTGTCTTAGCTATTTTTAGCTAAAAGGACAAGAAAACTTGGAGTAACTACCAAGCTTTCCTACCACTTCACACGGAAATTAAACCCACAACTCCCATTATTTCGGATCATGGGATTATGGGTAGTTTAGATTTAAAAATCTATATAAAGGATTTTTATTTAACCGGCACAAGAGAGAGATCATTTTGAGAGAAAATATTTTTCCGAAAATATTGTGCCCATATATTTTTCGTGAGGTTTATAAAATAAAGAGAGGAAATCTTGATTGATTTTAATGGCTTATTAATTTCAAGATTTATTCCTTGTGCTTTTCTTGATATGATTCATCCACTTTAGATAAATCTTGTACGGGTTTATTTGAGAGTTTTTGTTATTTAGACTTGGGTAAGTCTAAAGGGTAGAGTATAGAGAAACGGTAAGAGGTTACCGTGAGGAGAAGAGTAGAGAAACGGTAAGAGTTTACCGTGAGTAGAAGAGAAACGGTAAGGAGTTACCGAGAGGAGAAAAAGAGTAAAGGAGTAGAAATTATTTTATGTAAGAGAGGAGTGATTTACATAAAATAATAGAGAAGAAAAATCCCTAGTGGGTCGTGGTTCTTTTTCCCACGTTAAATCTTGGTGTTTCTTTATAGTTTTCTTTTATTTTGTCTTGAGTATTTTTGATATTCAAATTCCGCAAGAAAAAGGGCTAAAAATACTCAAAGTGCGCAAGTAACAATTCACCCCCCCTCTTGTTACAGTTCATTGTCTCTAAGTGTTTCTACAATACTCTTAGGTAACACTTTTACATGCCTATGGTAACACTTTTGCATGTGTTACTTTAAATAATTTTATTAATAATGTCCAACATTTCTACCACATTTCATCCAAATTTTCAACAATAAGTTTACTAATAATCCCCTAATTTCACAAAACATCACAAAAGTACAATAAGTTTACTAATAATCCCCTAATTTCAAAAAAAAAAAAACAAAAAACTTGTAGGAATACCTTGAAAAATTTCGAAGGAAGAAGATGAAAACCAATAGTAATTTTACTAATATGCCCACAAAGTGAAGATTAGTTACCTACAATGGAGTAATATAGAGATATTAGTTCACAACAATTTTTACAATAAAATGTTAAAATAAACCCTAAAATTCGAGATGAAACATACAATTGAAGATGAAGCTAAGGTAACACAGACAGATGTAACATTAAGTCAAAGTTTAATTGGAGTGACACTAGTTTCACAATGTTATTAGAAGCGTTAAGTGAGATGCTTTCCGAGGGAAATGAACTACCAAAGTCGACATACTATGCCACAAAGCTAATGTGTCCTTTCGGGTTAGAGTACCAGAAGATTCATGTGTGTCCGAATGATTGTGTATTGTATCGGAATGAAAACGAGAACTTAGAAGAGTGTCCTAGGTGTGAGTTATCGCGTTACAAGCGTAAAGGGGCTCGAGATGCAAAAGGGCCCCCGGTTAAGGTATTGTGGTATCTTCCAATAATACCAAGATTCAAGCGCTTGTTTTCTATAAAGAAAGATGCGTTAAATTTGAGGTGGCATGCAGATAGAGTGAAGAAAGATCACTTGCTCACACATCCATCCGATTCTCCGGAGTGGAAGAGTATTGATAGGTTGCACAAGACTTTTGGGGATGAAGTTCGTAATTTAAGGCTCGAACTGTGCACGGATGGAATGAACCCATTTGGCAATCTTAGTTCTCAACATAGTATTGGCCGGTACTTTTAGTGATCTATAATTTGCCACCTTGGTTGTGTATGAAGCGTAAGTACATTATGCTTTCGCTTCTTATCTCAAGTCCTAAGCAACCTGGTAACGACATAGATGTATATCTTGCACCTCTCGCTGAGGATTTGAGAAAGATGTGGGATGAAGGAGTTTCCGTGTTTGATGCATATGCTAATGACGAGTTCACCTTGCGTGCAATGCTTTTATGCACCTTTAACGATATTTCGGCATATGGAAACTTATCAGGGTATAAGAACAAAGGGAAGAAAGTGTGCCCAATATGTATCGATGACTTAGAATCCACGTGGATTCCTAAGTGCAAACATGTATTCATGAACCATCAAAAGTTCCTCCCACGAGATCACCAATACCGTAAGAAGAAGAAGATGTTCAACGGGGAGGTTTGAGGACCGTGTAGCTCGTCGACCGTTGACCGGTTATGAAGTTTACAAACAGTTTAAGGGGGTTGAAACTGTATTTGGTAAAACAGGGCAAGTGCAAGGGGGTGAAGATCAACTGTGGAAAAAAGAATCAATCGTTTGGACGCTTCCATATTGGAGAGATCTACAGGTTAGGCATTGTCTTGACATTATGCGTATAGAGAAAAATGTATGCGATGCCATACTCGGGACTCTCATGAACATTCCGGGTAAGACAAAGGATAATAAGGCCGTGCGAGTACTTTGAATGTAAGGGTATTCGTTCGGAGTTGTGGGCACAGGTTAAGGGGAGTAAGAAAAGAGAAAGAATTGATGAAGTTGGTGGTAGAAGCAAGGGAAAGGTCGGTAAGAAGAAGATGAGTACTGAAAAATTTTATTTGCCTCCAGCTTGCTACACATTGTCCAAAGTAGAGAAGCGGGCCATTTGTGAGTCTTTGTATGGCATTAAGGTTCCCTCTGGGACTCTGGGTACTTGTAATAGGCTCAAATATCTTAATCTTAATCTTTCGATAAATTATTCCGAAATTTCCATTCAAATTTCTAATCCTTTAGTTATCCATCTCAAACCATCTTTAATTCCTAAACCTTTTCTGATTTTGTAAAGGAAAAATTACCCAGAATAATACGACCTTTCACTGATTTTCCAAGAATAATAAGAACTTTCAATTAACCACCAATAATACGAACTTTGACTTGCATTTTCCGCTGGCATACATGACCTATTTATAACCGGTAGTACAGGTCTTTTTTTGACCGTTGCTCAGCAAGTTTCAACCGGTAGTACGAACTTTCAATTAACCACCAATAATACGAGATGAAACCTGCTGAGCAACGGTCAAAAATAGAACTGTACTACAGGTTATAAACGGGTCATGTATACCAGCGGAAAATGCATGTCAAAGTTCGTATTATTGGTGGTTAATTGAAAGTTCGTATTATTCTTGGAAAATCAGTGAAAGGTCGTATTATTCTGGGTAATTTTTCCTTTTGTAAATTCTTTTGAATATTAAACTTTAAAAATATTATTTTGTTTAAAATCTTTTTATAAGCACTAAAATATTATTTTATTATTTTATAGTACGAAAGCAAAATTTTATTATTAGATTTACAGTTTTGTAAAACGTTACGTTTTAACTTTCTTCCTTAAACTAACATTACTACTTGTTATTTGTAATCTTATAACTTTGATTTAATTATTTTATACATAAAAATGAGTCGTATTTTTATTATCAAATTTCAGTATAGTTTTAAGCAAAATTTTCTAAGTAAACTACATATTTTCATGATCAAAATTATCCATTATTTTAATATGTTCACTTGTACTGTTGTACATATTAGAACAAATATTTGATGAACCAAAATCCTTTCTATAGTAACCCATGATGTTCATCACTTACACAAGCTATCACCATTTTCTTACAGAAGTTAACCTTCTTCTATATTCCAAACTCTTACACATTCACTTATACACTTCAACTCTTACACAATTACTTACACACTCTAAATCACTTACACAGGTTAACCTTCTTCCATATTCCTAACATTCTTATTCATACAACTTATGAATTAGAAATTGCCCAAAACCCATTATAAATACCCCCCTTAGCCATAAGATCACTTGCACCGCCTTCATCAAATCTTTCTAACATTCTTTCTTATATTTTCACTACATTAAAATACTACTACCTTAATACCTTTATTATTAGTTGAAGAAATTCAAGAAAATGGAGCTTAGAACACTCTTTATTTAGCTTAAATCATCATCATTTTGGAGTATTATTGGGTTATTACTTTGGGTACCTAATGTATCATTATTTTTGGAGTTTTGGATTTATTTATTTTGGGAGTTTAGAAGATCATCATTATTTTGGGATTTTGGACTAATTATCTTTGGAGGATTATTATCTATCTTGGAGGGTCTTATTTCTTATTATCTTCCTAATTAGTACTTAGTATTAATCCTTGTTGTTAGTATGGAATAACTTCTTATCCCTACTCTTTATTTAAAATTTTACATTATATTTACTTTATAATAGACAAAGTATGACATATGATGAGTATGTTTAAGTGAAAAGTTAGTCTTTATCATCAAGATTATATTAAGTATGTGTATGCTAAAAATATATTTAGTATGTTAATAATCTTTAAACAATTTTAAGAAGTTGGGTGCAAAAATAGTTTCTAATGATATCAAGTATGATTCATGTTATAAACTAGTGCTAGTATGTTTATGAGTTTATGAGTTATGTGTTACATTAGAATTGTTATTATATTTAAGGATTTTTATGTTAGAACTTTATTGATATGTTTATGTTAGCCTTCAAATTAGTTTATAAGGTAGTAAGTTATTTATGAACTTATTTTTTTTTATTAAGTATGGTTATATTAAGAATATTGTTTTTATAGTTTATTTTTTTGATTTGAGTTTATCTTTAAAGTGATAGTAAATTTTACGGCCCTTTTGGTTAGTGGTACTAAATGGTGGTAATGGGAATGATTTATAGTGCAAAATTTCATCAAAACTTTCATGTCATTGCCATGGTAATGAAACTTTGGTCACAAAAAAGTTTTTTTGTTTACAAATTTCCATTACTTTCTAGTACCACCTCTCTCATTGGTAATGTATTGGAATAAATTTTATGAACAAAATGAGATAATTGAAGGTTGTCAAGCATGACCATCAAGATAGCCAAAAGATTTTTTTAACCAAAATTACACTAGTTTTTCATTCCCATTGACACGATTTATTACCATCTACCAAACGGGCCGTTAAGTTATTAAATAGTAAAGTGTTTTCCTGAATGATTGAAATTTTATTACAAAAGTATACTTTGTAACTAGTTTGTACAAAATATTTCTTTAGTTGACGATTTAAATAAAATTTATGTAAAAAGATGTAAAAAGTGTTTTTAATGAACTTGCCTTTTTAAATTATGTGTCATCATCATCATCATCATACCCAGTGTTCCCGCACATAGATACTCTATGGCCAGGGTCTGGGGAAGGAAGGTCGACGGCGTCTCATACCCATAAGGAGAGGGCGGTCATAAGAGTCCTTCGGCTCTAGAGAAGTCTTCAAGGATAGGACCTGCAAAAATCCGAAAACCTGCATCTTACACCCAAGTTAGCCAAGCATAGGGATTAAAAAAAAAAAAAAAAAAAAAAAAAAAAAAAAAAAAAAAAAAACCTATAAGCGATATAGGTAAAAATGGAAGTGAAAAGCGATATAGGGATTTAAATTATGTGTGAAATTTGATTTTAGGGAAAATATTAAAGATAAAAGTTTTGTTTGATTTATAACAAGAAATATTTATTTTTGTGAAAATATAAGTTTTTACTTGTTTTATAACTAGAAGTATTGATTTTGGTGAACTTATAAAGTATTACTTGTTTTATATTACTTTGTAGTAACTAGAAATATTAATTTTTGTAAATTATAAGTTTTATTTGTTTTTTTATTTAGATTATTAACTTTGTGAACTTAATAACTTTCACTTGTTTTTCTAAATTTGAAATATTGATTTTTGGAGAACTTGTTAAATTTTGGAAACTTATCCAAAGGATGCAATTTTAACTTGAATTATAGTTAGAATATTGAATTTTGTGAAGAGAATAAAGTTTTACTTGTTTTAAAGTTAGAAATGTAGATTTTGGGAACTTATTTTAAGAAAAATATATTTATTTATAGCTACAAGTGGAAAATACTAATTTGGAGACTATTAATAGAATATTACGCTTTGCTAAAAAAAAAATAGAATATTACGCTAATTATTAGAGTGAATTTAGTGAGCTATTATAATAAAGTTAAATATAAATTTAATGTGTAAAAATTTAGTAATTAACATATAAAGACATAAAAGTGATTAAACATTATGATTAAGAATTATATTAAATGAATGAAGTTACCAACTAGGTTGGTCAAAGTCAATTAATTTCAAAGTCAACTTGTAGTAATACAAATGTGATGTACTTGTGTGTGCGAATAAGTATTGATTGAATGACCCTGATAGTAAGGTAATGTGGAACCATGGACCGGCATGTAAAATCCCGGCGTCCGTGTTGGCCGGTGATAACTCTCTATTTTATCCTTGTTTTATGCTTATTCAGTGTATATTTTCATGCGGTTATTGCTCCTTCTTATTACTTTTATGAGATTTAATCGCCCTTGTGTAGGGTATCTTGTGTTTTGCTCGTTTTTGCAGGATTGGCCACCTTTTTCCGAGAAAAGCAAGTTGGGGACGATGCGCCCCTAATCCCCCGGAGGTTTACGAGAAAGAATGGAGCTAAACCGAGGATAGGAGATAGTCCCAAGCATTCATGTAGAGGCAAGAAGGCAAAAAGGACTTGGAATTGAGCCAATTGGGAGCCTTTGATGAGATCGATCGGTCGATCCCAAGTGATCGATCAGTCGATCCCTAAGCATCAGCATTCCAGAAGACAAGCCAACAGCACTTGGAGATCGATTGGTCGATCCCCTGAGATCGATCAGTCGATCTTGCACCTTGGATTTCCAGAAACTTTCCCTTGAAGAGCAAGGAGATCGATTGGTCGATCACATTAGATCGATCGATCGATCTTGTGGCCTACACTATCCAGAAGCTGCTGTTTTGAGGAGCAATGTGATCGATCGGTCGATCACTTTAGATCGATCGGTCGATCTCTTTTCGCAGTTGGGCTTTTTGATGTTTTCTCTGACTTGGCGGCCCTCTACACGTCACCCAAGGGAATTATTCTCTGATTTTAGGCAAATAGGTTTTCACTATTTTTAGAGGTACTATATAAGAGGAGTTGGTGTAAACTTTAGATATACTGAGTTTTTGCCCTATTTTCATTACTCTTAGCTTTTATTGCTTATTAAGATTTAGTTTTTCATTCTAGCAAGAACCCTAGCTTCTATTTTTCTATTTGCAATCTAATATTTGAAAATCACAAAAACACTTTAGTTAAGGTTTATTGTAGTTATCGTTCCTTCAATCTACTAGTTTATTGCAAGTTTGGAGTTTTCATTCTTCATCAACCTCCATTGTTGAGGGTTTGAACTTCATTATCTTCTGGATTGTACAAGTTTGTTCTCCAATCGTTCTCATCTTTTGTTGGTATCTTCTAATACTTCTTCTTAGTTATTATTGATAGTCTATCTTTGTTTTTATATTTGTTTGTTGTTTTCACCATTGTTGCTCTTTAGCTTTAATATTTGGGTTCTTATGTTTGTTGGTTGTTCATATCTTGTCATGCTATCTATTATGATGTTTCTAAGCAATAGAATGAATAATGAGTAGTTTCTAGGGTTGGGGTTAACTCAACCCTTGTGATGGCTTGATGGTGATGAAATCCTAGTTGATTTTGGGTTGGTTAATGCTTAGGTGAGGGGTCATTCTACCCATTGGATAAGGAATGTCATGATTGCCTCCAATATACCAACGAGAGTTGGATTTTGGGTAGTCTAATCCTTGCTCAATTGATAGAACCGAATGTAAGGGATCAATGAGGATTGAATCTTGCTTCAACCCCCTCTTTTAAGGGCTTTATCCTTCACCTACGAGAGTGGGGAAGGATGGGCAAGTAGCGAACAATTTGTAGCCCGAGGTCTTCATCTTCACTCACGAGAGTGAGGATGGTGAAGAGGTCGGAGGCAATCCCAAGCCCGATCCAGGATCGGATTGCTCTTCTTAATATGTTTTGGTACTCCTTAAAAACCCTTAAGAAGCTAGCGTATCATCACCTAAGATCCATCATGAGTGAGTTAACCCTACCCCCTTCTTATCATTGATTGTTAGCAGTTGTTTCTTTTACATATCTTTTTGTTATTGCATTCAACAAAACCACCTTTTTATCCGACTAATACGCAAGCATAAATACGCATAACCTTGTTTCCCCGTGAACACGACCCGGTAGTGCGACGATCCGTGCACTTGCGGTAATTCCATCAAGAAGTAAAATTTTTGGTGAACAAGTTTTTGGCGCCGTTGCCGGGGATTCAAGGCAATAGTGCTGTTTATTTTTGCAAATTAGTCTTTCTTGTTAGTCATTCGTTTCCTTGCTTGAGCTAATCCCCCTCCCCCAGATCTTACGCTTGCATCTCTTGTTTGTGTATGCTCACTAGGTCAAAAGGTGGTCGAAACATCTTACCTCTAGACCCAGAAATTGAAGCAACCGCAAGAAGGTTAAGTTCAAGGCAAAGGAGAAAGTTAAGGAGAAGGTTGAGTGATAGTGGAGCAATGGCCAACAATAGGTCGATTCGAGAAATGTCTATGCCGGATAACACCTCCATTGGGTCTAGCATAACAAGGCCCACAGCAACAGCGGCTAACTATGAGATAAAGCCGTCGTTCTTCCAATTCATAGCCCAATCTCAATTTGGAGGCTTGGAGTGTGAGAATCCGAATGATCATCTTAATGAATTCATGGGCAAATGTGCAACTGTTAAGTACCCAGGCATCTCAGAAGAGCATCTAAGGCTTGTGTGCTTCCCTTATTCACTAAGAAGCGAAGCCAAAGAATGGCTAAAGGCTGAGGGTAGAGACAAGTACACCACATGGGATGATCTGTTGAAAGCTTTTCAAGCTAGGTTCTTCTCCCCCGCCAAGACTGCAAGATTAAGGAATGACGTCACCCAATTCACACAAGAGCCCGGTGAGTCACTCTATGAGGCATGGGAGAGATACAAAAGCCTACTCCGAAAGTGTCCACATCATGGAATCCCCGAGTGGTTGGTAGTTCAAAACTTCTACAATGGGTTGAAAGATGAGATCAAGATGTCTATTGATGCTGCAGCGGGTGGAGCTTTTATGAGCAAGACTCCGGAAGTGGCCAAACAACTCATTGAGGAGATGGCTTCTAATTACTTGTGGAAAGACAAGAGGGCTCCAATGAAACTTTATACCGGAGGTGAAAGGAGTGGAGTTGAAAAAAGTGAGAGTGATGCTTTGAGGGTCATGCAAACTACAATTCAACATCTAGCAAAGAGAATGGATCAACTCTCTAATGCAAGCTCATCGGTGAAGGTTTGTGATGTATGTGGGATTCAAGGTCATGCACCGGCGGAGTGTTCTCAACTAATGGGTGGCACGCCTATGGAAAATGTGAATGCTCTCTACAACAACCAACCAAAACCCCACCTAAACCCTTACTCCAACACCTACAATGAAGGTTACAAGAATCACCCTTACCTTTCATATAGGAGCACCAATGTTCTTAATCCCCCACCCCAAAACTCCAACCCATCGAGTTCCCAAAGACCTCCCTTCAATCCTCAACAATACAATCACCAACCACCACCTCAAAAATCCCAACATGAAGCCAACCTAGAAGCCTTGCTAGTCAACCAAAACAAGATTTTGGCCGAAAACACCGCATCCATGCAACAACTACAAGCCCATAACAAAATCTTGGAAAATCAAGTGGCTCAACTTGCACAACAAATGAGTGCTATGCAAAAACAAGGGGGTAGCCTTCCAAGCACCACCGAGAAGAATCCTAGTGGTCATATTAATGCTATCACCTTGAGGAGTGGAACCTCCTATGCCCCACCTAAGGGCCATCTTAAGACCAAGGATGCTATAGTAGAGGATGATGTTGATGAGGCGAGAGGTGAAGTAAGAGAGGATTTGATTGAGGAGCATCATGAGAGTGAGAATCATTTTGGGAGTGAAAAAGAAGGTGAGAGAGAAGAGTTTGAGATGGAGAAGGCAAAAGATGATCCAAAAGAGATTGAGTGTGAAGAGAAACGGAGTGAAGAAAATGAGAAGAAAAAGGAGAAGGCTATCTCAAGAACATACACTCCTCAACTTCCCTTTCCACAAAGGCTTGTGCAAGCTAAGTTGGATGAGAAGTATGCTAAGTTCTTAGAGGTCTTGAAGAAATTAGAAATACACATACCCTTCATGGATGCCATAAAGGAGATGCCCTCTTACGCAAAGTTCTTGAAGGATGTGTTGTCAAACAAGAGGAAGCTCCCCGAAGTAGGAATGGAAGTTCTTAGAGGTCAATGTAGCGCCATTCTTGAGCACAAGCTACCAAAGAAAGAATCCGATCCGGGAAGCTTCACGATTCCAGTTAAGCTTGGAGATGTTGAGGTTGAAAGGGCCCTAGCGGATCTTGGGGCAAGTGTTAGTGTCATGCCTTTGTCACTTTGCAAGAGGATCAAAGCTGACTTGAGACCCACCAAGATGTCACTCCAATTAGCGGATCGATCGGTCCGATTTCCTTGCGGTATTGTGGAAGATTTACCGGTGCAAGTGGGTAAATTTTATGTTCCTTGTGATTTCGTGATATTAGACATTGAGCAAGACACCAACATCCCTATCATCTTGGGGAGAGATTTCCTAAGGACCGCAAGGGCGGTGTTCGATGTGTATGATGGGAAATTGACCCTCAATGTTTTAGGGGAGTCTATTGAGTTCTATTTACCCACAATGATGAAGCAACCCGCCAAGGAAACATCCTACATGGCACATGTGGCTAGGGTTGAAGCTATTTGGCCTAGCTGCAATGATGAATTGAGGTTGGCTATTGAAGGGGCCGATGATGATTTTCAAGAGGAAATGAAGAAAGAGATTGAGGGTTACTTGGAAAAAGTTCCTTGCTACACACCAAGTGAGGCACCCGTGGTAGAAATACTTGCTTGTGAGGAGGACAAAAGGGAGAGTTCCACGCCTCCCAAGGTAGATCTAAAACCCCTTCCCCCTTCCTTAAAGTATGTTTTTCTTGATAAGGAGGAGCAATATCCCGTGATTGTCAATAGAAAGCTCGATGGCACTCAATTGGAGCAACTTCTTTGCTTGTTGAAAAGATACAAGAGTGTCATTGGCTATTCCATTGATGATCTCACGGGGATTAGCCCCTCATTTTGCATGCATAAGATTCACATGGAGGACAATCATGCCTCTTCCATCGAACCACAAAGAAGGTTGAACCCCAATATGAAGGAAGTGGTTCGCAAGGAAGTTTTGAAACTACTCTAGGCGGGCATAATCTATCCAATTTCCGATAGTAAATGGCTTAGCCCGGTTCAAGTAGTCCCAAAAAAGGGAGGCATGACTGTCGTCCCTAATGATAAGGGTGAAGAGGTAGCGATGCGAATGGTCACCGGGTGGAGGATGTGTATTGATTACCGAAAGTTAAACAAAGCCACCCGGAAGGACCACTTCCCGCTACCATTCATTGATCAAATGCTAAAAAGGTTGGCAAAGCATTCGCACTTTTGCTATCTTGATGGTTACTCGGGATTCTTCAAAATCCCTATCCATCCCGAGGACCAGGAAAAGACCACTTTTACATGCCCTTATGGCACCTTTGCCTATAGGAGGATGCCTTTTGGTCTGTGCAATGCTCCTGCCACCTTTCAGAGATGTATGATGGCTATCTTTTCCCAGTTTATAGAGAACATTATGGAAGTCTTCATGGATGACTTCTCTGTCTATGGTTCATCTTTTGAGAGTTGTCTTGGCAACCTCGAAAAAGTGCTCCATAGATGCAAGGAAGTTAATTTGATCTTAAACTGGGAAAAATGCCTCTTCATGGTGAATGAAGGTGTAGTTCTAGGACATGTTATTTCTGAGCGGGGCATCGAGGTAGACAAGGCCAAGGTGGAAGTGATAGAGCGATTGCCACCCCCCAATGATGTCAAAGGGGTGAGGAGTTTTCTTGGGCATGCGGGTTTCTACCGTAGGTTCATACACAAATTCTCCGAAATCGCTAGACCACTTACCAACTTGCTTGCCAAGGATGCCCCCTTTATTTTTGATGATGCTTGTCTCAGTGCTTTTAACAGGATAAAGGAAGCTCTCATATCAGCCCCCATCATACAACCGCCAGACTGGAGTATACCGTTCGAGATAATGTGTGATGCAAGCAACTGGGCGGTGGGGGCTGTCCTTGGCCAAAAGAAAGACGGCAAGATGCATGCTGTGTATTATGCAAGCAAGACTTTGGACTCGGCCCAATTAAACTATGCAACTACTGAAAAAGAACTCCTTGCAGTAGTCTACTCTATTGAGAAGTTTCGGCCATACCTCTTGGGGTCCAAAGTCATAGTTCACACAGACCATGCGGCATTGAAGCATTTGTTGAACAAGAAGGACGCTAAACCGCGTTTGATCAGGTGGATCTTGCTACTCCAAGAGTTTGATTTGGAGATTAAGGACAAATGTGGAGCTGAGAATGTAGTAGCAGATCACCTATCAAGACTTATGATCGGCGAGGACATAGAGAACGGGCTTCCCATTGATGATTCTCTTCCTGGAGAACATCTATACTCAATTCAGAATTGTTCTCTCCCATGGTATGCCGACATTGCAAATTATTTGGCAAGTGGAATCACCCCTCATGGTTACTCTTCCCACCAAAAGAAGAAGTTCCTTTATGAGGTGAAGAGACATTTTTGGGATGACCCGTACTTATACCGACTTTGCTTAGATGGAATCATTCGAAGATGTGTACCGGAAGAGGAGGTTGTACCTATCATCACTCATTGCCACTCTCTACCATGTGGCGGTCATGCCGGCACCTCAAAAACCGCTGCAAAGATCCTTCAGTGCGGCTTCTACTGGCCCTCTTTGTTTAAGGACACTCATTCGTTTGTGAAGTCGTGTGATAGATGCCAAAGAGTTGGCAACATCTCAAGGAGGCATGAAATGCCATTGAACCCTATTTTGGAAGTGGAGATATTTGACGTTTGGGGCGTGGACTTTATGGGACCATTCCCCTCATCTTATGGGAATCGGTACATCCTACTCGCCGTCGACTATGTGTCAAAATGGGTCGAGGCCGAAGCTTTGAGAACAAACGATGCGAGAAGTGTAGCAAAATTCTTCAAGAAAATCATTTTTGTAAGGTTCGGCATCCCAAGGATCCTTATAAGTGATGGAGGATCTCATTTTATAGAAAAGAAGTTCGAGAGCATGTTGAGGAATTATGGGGTGAAGCACAAAGTTAGTCTAGCATACCATCCTCAAACTAACGGTCAAGCAGAGGTGAGCAACCGGGAGATCAAACAAATTTTGGAGAAGACGGTTGCTCGATCTCGGAAGGACTGGGCCAACAAACTTGACGATGCCTTATGGGCCTATCGGACAGCCTTCAAAACTCCAATTGGGACAACACCATATAGACTCGTTTTTGGGAAGCCATGCCATCTTCCGGTGGAGATAGAGCATAAAGCCTTTTGGGCCATCAAGTCCCTGAATCTGGACCTCAAAGAAGCGGGAAAGAAGAGGTTGTTGGACCTAAATGAGTTGGACGAGTTGAGGATGGATGCTTATGAGAACGCCCTAATCAGTAATGAAAGGAAGAAGAAGTGGCACGATGCCAACATCTTGAGAAGAGAGTTCAAAGAGGGGGAGTTGATACTGCTCTATAATTCTCGTCTTCGGTTGTTCCCTGGAAAATTGAAATCTCGATGGACTGGGCCCTTCAAAGTTTCTAAGGTTTTCCTCTATGGCGCAGTTGAACTTATAAACTCAAAAGGGGAGACCTTCAAGGTCAATGGCCAGATATTGAAGAATTATAGGGTCGGGGATCCTATCGCCGTTAGCTCTTTACTTCTTTTGGGCCCTGAGCCCCTTCCAGCATAATTTGAGGTATCAAGTCAAGCTAATGACTATAACTTAGCATGTCCTTGTTTATTTTCTCGTTTGTCTAGTCTTTTTTTGTTTTCCTTTTAGTAGGTAGATCGGGTTTTGTGTTTGTTTTTATTGTCTTTTGAAAAGTATATCTCCGGTTCTTGGGCAATGAGAAGAAGTTGTAGGCTGTTTTGATTAGATCGATCGATCGTTCCATGGAGATCGATCAATCGATCTTATGCAAATTAAGTTCCAGAAGATTTTCAATCAAACAGCTCAAGATCGACCAATCGATCTAACTAGATCGACAAGTCGATCTCATCTTGCCCATTAACCAGACTCTTTGTTAAAGCTGGTAGGTAGATCGATCGATCGATCTCAAGAGATCGACCAATCGATCTCATCACATCATTTTTCCAGAAGGTCTTGAGCTTTGCACTAGTGATCGACCGATCGATCTCCCGAGATCGACCAATCGATCTTCATGGGTTTATTGTCAGAAGCTAACATTTGTGGTGCAAGTAGATCGACCGATCGATCCCCTGAGATCGACCGATCGATCTCGTCTTATGATATTTCCAGAAACCTTTGTTGAGCTGCAGCATAGATCGACCGATCGATCCCATGAGATCGACCGATCGATCCCATGAGATCGACCGATCGATCTTGTCTTGGGATTTTTCCAGAAACTTTGCCTAAGCTGTAGTAGTGATCGACCGATCGATCTCAAGGGGACGACCGATCGATCTGATGTCGTGTCCCTTTATTAACCTTCTTCAGAATTCTTCTCTCTCCTCACTTCATTTCTTTCTTCTCAAAACCCTAACATTCTCTCTCTACAAAACCACCTTTTTATCCGACTAATACGCAAGCATAAATACGCATAACCTTGTTTCCCCGTGAACACGACCCGGTAGTGTGACGATCCGTGCACTTGCGGTAATTCCATCAAGAAGTAAAATTTTTGGTGAACAGCCGGCACGTAAAATGCGGTGTAAGACATGGGGAAACAAGGTTATGCTTGTTGATTAGTGATGAACTTGATTAGTGTTGATCCTATGAATCATGGTACGGTTATGACTATTAACCAAATGAACTTACTTGAGTGTTAAGATTACCAAATTGTATAAATGGCAGTAACGTACTTCTGTCAGGATTGAGAATGGTATCTTAATGACTTAAAAGTATGGAACAGTAAAATAATATAATAAAAGTATACTCTGGTGTCAATTAATTTGAAATTTGTACTTAAATTATTATTTTTTAATTGTAGTGTATAATTTTCATATTTTGAGTTAGATAGGATGTTATGCTCGGCGTTACCGCTGACCGATTCAACCGGATGTCATCCGTATCATGGATGGCAGCATTTTGCAGGATTTAGTTTCAGGTTTCGATCCAGGCCGCAACAATTATTATTTATCAAGAACTAAGCTGCTTTTTGTGTCTTTATTGATGACTTGATGTTGATGTACTTTTACTTTTTTTAATTTTTAGCAAACAAAGTTTCTTATCGGATGTAATATTTAACTTTTATTTTAAAGTAATAGTTTTAGTTTTTATGATTTAAATTTTTTTTAACAGTTCAGCATTTTAAGACTTCCGCAATATTTTTTTTTGTATAAACATTATTATTAAACATTAATTATGTATCGAGATTGCCGCTTCTGTTACAGTACTCATCCAACATGAAGAGATTTGTGACCCTAAATGGTGAATTGAAGTTGGGAAGCATGAAATCTCACGATTGCCATATAATGATGCAAGTGTTCTTACCGATCGCACTACGTGGAATATTGCCAAAACATGTGAGATATGCTATTACCGAGCTATGTTCGTTCTTCAAAACTATTTGTAGTAAAGTTCTTGATCCCTTTAAAATTGATGCTCTTCAAGTCGACGTGATTGTAACTTTATGCAAGTTTGAGATGTATTTATTTCCACCTTCTTTCTTTGACATAATGGTTCATCTTATTGTTCATCTTGTTCGTGAAATCAAGCTTTTAGGTCCAGTTTTTTTAAGGTGGTGCTATCCTTTTGAGAGACACATGGGTGTTTTACAAAACAAAGTGAGGAATCCAGCACAACCACATGCATTCATTACATTCTGCTCGCATGGACCACTATTATGCACAATTAACATATCGTCCAGGGGTGTTTCAATGAGGTTGAGAATATTACCTTCACCATTCTTCTTTCGATATACTTCTAGCACCTGTGTGGGAGTAATAGCATGATCACCCAGTCCCACGAAAAGTTGTTGTTCATCATCTCCTTTTTGCAATCCCTTACCATCCTCTACACTTTCCTCTTAAGACTTTCCCCCTTCTCTGTATCTCAAAATCAACATTCTGTAACCCTATCCCATCAGCATCATTATACACTCTCATGCCCCCAACTTCATTACCAGGTTTCCCTAACTTCTGTGAGCACAATTGTTTCAGAAGGCTCACTAAGTAGCAACCCATTTCTTATTTTCACACTCCTACTTATACATTCACATCTACCAATTTCAGAGACCCAAACATTACATGCATCCGGTTGCCATTCAACCCTCAAACATTCCTCAATTCTTTGTTGGATATCGGTTCGAATCAATATCCTTTCCGACGTAAGACTGTTAATCCCACTGTACTCATGTTCAACCTCACTAGTTAAAAAATTCTTATTTGTATCTTGTTTTTAAGCTCATTTATATCTTATATTGGGGGTTACTAACAAGTGGGTTACAAATAACATATTATTTGTATCTCTTGAAAACCCAAGATACAAATAAGGGTTATTTGTATCGCATGTTTGAAACACACGATACAAATAACAGCTTATTTGTATCGCCTGTTTGAAAAAACGCGATACAAATAATGGGTTATTTGTATCCCCTGGTTGAAACAAGCGATACAAATAAGCTGTTATTTGTATCTTGTGTTTCAAAGAGGCAATACAAATAACCCAGTTATTTGTATCCCCTATTTAAACCTTAGATAAAAATGATTTTTTTAATTAAAAAAACATATATAGCCTGTATATCTATATCGACACGGGATTATTAATATAATATACATCTATAGAAGTCATTCGAGGCTATAATATATATAATATACGATTAAATAATATGTACATTAATTAGAAAATATTGTATTACATAAAATCCACAACTACACTTATATATATGTATATATGATCGAAAAGTATGTAGTATACACTACTATATATTACATTTAGTTTAACAAAAAGTTCAATCTATAGTACTTTGCCCATTGCTCACGAACTTCATCTTTTTCATCTTGGCTATATGTGTTTGATCTTGCAATATACTCCTTCAAAACAAATATAAACAAAACAAATTAAAATAAATACATTATTAATTATGAACGCGCACAATCCATACAATAACAACCTATATCTATATTGTAACTTCTATATACTAAAAAAAAATGAAAACATACGCATGACTCTAAAACCAAAACTAAATCTAATGAAATATCCTAACTTCTAACCTCTGATTTATATTATCATGCCAAACTTCCTAATATAATTGATGATTGCACTAAATACTAACGGAATATAAATGATCCAGCAAACTTTCTCACAAATCTCAGAATGCCTAACTAAATAACCGCTTGCACTCCATGGTAACTGATATAATTAGAATCTCTTTACTTCGTTGGTATCAAACAACAGCCCAAGAGAAATAGAAGAAAACAGCAGGCCTATAGCTCCAGTCTTGCTCGAATTGATTGTGAGTTCGCTCCAAAGTTGGTCAGAGTGCATCACAATGTTGGTTACAAACAAGCTTATTTACTTCCTAAAGTATGTATGTACTAAACAGTGTATCTATGATCTTCGATTATATCATGGCTTATTTGGTCTCTAGAATTATATCATGTACTAAACATCATGGCTTATTTACTTTGTTGGTCAGAAAGTATGTATGTACTAAACACTCTATGGATTATTTAATTCTAGAGACCAAATAAGAGGAAGTATGTGTAGCACAAAACAATAAGTATAATAGTATCAATGATATACAAGGTGTCGTACTGATTTTTAAATCAATATCTTAACATAAGAACACTTGAAAAAAATTTTCACTAATGCTTAATATTTAGTCAACAACATCCAAAACAAACAAAGAAATAATAGAGGATGAGCTAAGCCTAGCAATCTATTTTCAATTGTAAAAAAAAAAACACTAACCTTCATATATACATTTTCCACACAACACTAGCTAACAACTTGCAGAGATCATCTTCCACACAACACATAAAGATATATTAAAAGAGCACGCTAACCTGCTAAGTGCAAAGCACAAATTCTGAAAATCATGAATCAGACTGCAGCAAAAAGAGCTCAACTATAGAAGTAACAAGAGGTTCGGAATGTCATGTAGCCGTCTGTTTTGTTCTGCAAATATAATAATGAGCCCAAAAGAAATAATTGTATCTTCATCCCTAAGAAAACAAGAAAGAAAGAATTAGAAGTTGGATTCAAATTCCAAATACTAATTTCACATTGAATAGAAACCAATAATAGTCTTTTATAGAAGCACCAAAACTTGTAGTACTAACCTTTATAGAAGCAGTGCATAAAAGAGGAGGCAAAACTCTTGGATAATCAATGAGCGGATAAAAAAAAGCCAAACTTTTGGTTATTACAATGTCCATTGCCACAAATTACATTTCGATAAACAATGAAGTGAATCTCAACTTGGCATTCCTTCGAGCACTTTGTGTGCAAGACTCAATTGACCACATTTAACATATATCCTCTACATATTGTTTATCCCTTTACATACAACATTCTCAATCAAATATAAAGACATTAAAGCATCAATTACTTAGTCATCCTAGCATTGTCAAAAACCATCAGTAGAATCGTTCATTGGAGATAATATGAAATTACTTCTATATTGTGCTGAGTTTCAATGTTTTAAAAGACAATTGCAATCTAAAATGAGTGCCTGACAATTAAGACAACCTACTTCTAGAGTGGGTTCCATTTCACACTTCAATTCTACCAAAATTGCAAAGTGTCGAAGAGGATAACCTTGACATATATTTTCTTGTCTTTTTAACTCTCTTTGCTTGAGATAAGTCTCATATTTGCAAATGCATTGTTAAAAACAAAAATACGTTTGTAAAAAAACTTACAATGATTGTTTTGGTCAAGAATGTCAGATTCTGTTCAAGGAGGAAGAGTGGATTTACCTGAACATATTGATGGAGGAAGCAAGCAGACCAAACGAATTAAGTCCCGAATTGAAGCAAGCAGCACGATGAAGCAGCCGAAATCGAAGGAAAAAGTGAATAGAATTTTGGATCTGATTTTTTCATACAACGGGAACCAATCAAAATTTGACGGACGACGAATCAAACTGAGTTTAGAAATTGGAGGAAGCAACAGATTGATGAAGCATCAAAATTTTTGGATATACCTGAACGAAGGAATTGAACAATACAACAGATTAATGAAGCAGCAGATTGATGAAGAGAATTGAAGGGGAAGTAGAAAGATAGAAGGAATTTGGGCGGTTTTGGAAATTAGATATTAGGTTTTTTAAAGTCCCGATTAATGAAGCAGCTGATTAACGAAGGAATCTTATTTGTATCGTGGGTTAAACAAACGATACAAATAATTGATTATTTTTATCGTGTGTTTAAACAAACGATACAAATAAGTATTATTTGTATCGTTAATTTGTACAAACGATACAAATAATACTTATTTGTATCGTTTGTTTAAACACACGATACAAATAATACTTATTTGTATCTTATACTCAATAAAAGATACGAATAGGGGGGATCTAGAGACG
>JAAKBH010001285.1:0-29529 GCA_019776075.1 Amaranthus palmeri
AATGGCGATCTGGTTAACCAGTTTCTCGATTCCCGACAGCCAAGACATTATGGACAGGAATCGAAACCCTATATAGCAGTGGAAGAGACGGGCTACAAAGCTTTGACCTAACGGTCAAACAAACAAAATTCAACAAGGCAGTGACTCCATAGAAAATTATTACAGCAAGCTTATTTGCACTATGGAAGGAGATTGATAGGAGACAACCCAACCCTATGAGGGATCCCACAGACATCACCACATACAACCGCATACTCCAAGAAAATCGGTTATACTCAGTTTTTTAGCCGAGTAGATGACTCGTTTGACAAAGACAAAAGGGATTTGCTCATACAAGATCCCCTTCCCTCAGTAGAAGAGGCTTACGCCAATATCAGGCGCGAAGCAAAAAGGCGTGGTATAATGAAACCCACCTCAGATTCAGAGCACACGCATGATGCAGGAGGAGGGTTTGCCGTCAAAAGTAAAACTTACCGGCGGGATGACGAACGGAGCCACCTCAAGTGCACCTACTGTGGTGGTGTGCGACATACCAAAGAGGAGTGTTTCAAATTAGTGGGCTACCCTGACTGGTGGCCGGACACTAAGAAAAAAGGAAAAAAGTACCCCGAAAAAACCGGCAAGGCAACCATGGCTGAGATAAGCAAAGAAGAAGGTGTTGCCCTCAACAGTACAGGTATGATAATGATAGAGAGAAATTTAGCAGGACAGGAAGTAAGAGAGAGAGAGCATCTCTCTCTTCACAACGGCGCACCTACAAAAAATGTAGGGTTTGCAAATGTGGTCTGTGGAGGTAAAATGGGCCGGATGTTTTATAATAAAAAGGAGGGTCCCACACCTCTTAAATGCCCTTTGAATTCCAAGTCTATTAGTAAGAAAAATGGCCGTTTTTTTTATAATGGAAAGGAGGGCCCCCACATCTCTTAATGGCCCTTTAAATTCCAAGAAAAGAAAGGCCTCCTTTTCTTACACGTCTCTTTCAAGAAATAAGGGGGTCCCACCTTTGTCACCTTTGTCAACTTTGCAGGAAAATACAAAGGGTAATTCGGCCCTTTTAAAGCAACAAGGGGGTCCCACTTTTTTTAATTTTGCAGGAACAAAGGAGGATACTTCAACTTTTTGTGAGAAACAAGGGGGTCCCACATATTTAATCCTTCTTTTAATTCCTGTTTTATTTCACACGCGTTATCTACTTATGCACGAGGATGGATTTTTGATTGCGGTGCTACAGATACAATGTCATATGACCCTGCTGATTTTTTAACGTGTGATAAACCGATTAAAAATTTAATTAAAACTGCAAGTGGGGAAGGAATTATAGTAAAAGGGACCGGAGCTATTTCGTTCAAAAATGACCTCACCTTACAAAATTGTTTGCTCGTTCCTGATCTCTCTCATAAATTATTATCTGTCAGTCAGCTTACGAAGGATCTCAATTGCACTGTTCTTATGAAACCTGACTGTTGTATTGTGCAGGATGTTCAGACAGGACGAATCATTGCGCGTGGTATTGAGAAAGATGGTTTGTACTACCTGGACGAGGAGTTTCACAAAGGCAACGCTACTCTTGTTCATGGGTCAGATTCGGAGAAATTACGGACATGGCATAGGCGACTGGGGCATCCGTCTATTGGGTATTTAGAAAAACTTTTCCCTACCTTAGTTAAAAATAATTCAAGTTTTAAGTGTGAAACATGTATTTTGGCAAAGAGTCACAAACATTCTTATCATAGTAGTTTGAATAAAGCTGATATTCCTTTTATGATCATTCATTCTGATGTTTGGGGCCCTGCTCCAGTTGTTGGCATTCGTGGTTATATATATTATGTGGTTTTTATTGATGATTGTACACGCATGAGTTGGATATATTTTCTTAAACATAAATCTGAAGTATATGAGGTGTTTGTTGAATTTTATAACATGGTGTGTACTCAATTCCGATCCCAACCCCGAATTCTCCGATCGGATAATGGTAAAGAATTTGTTAACCATAATATGCGTAACTTTTTTAATACTAAAGGTTTGATTCACCAAACATCTTGTCCTGACACACCACAGCAAAACGGGGTAGCTGAAAGGAAAAACCGAACACTCCTTGAAATGACCCGTGCTCTTATGTTAGACTCGTGTGTGCCTACCTATCTTTGGCCGGAGGCTATTGCCACCGCTAATTATCTTACCAATCGTCTACCCACGAAAAGCCTGGACTATCATACACCCATCGCTACCTTTCAGACCTTTCACCAGTTACCTTTCTCTCATTCCCTGTCACCACGTATTTTTGGGTCCACCGTATTCATGCACCGTCATCGACGGGTCCGTAATAAGTTTGAACCACGAGCTAGTAAATGTGTCTTTGTGGGTTATGGGCGGAACCAAAAGGGGTATCGGTGTTATGACCCGGTAACCAGACAGGTACATACTACTATGGATTGTGACTTCCTCGAGGGTACTTTCTACTATCACCATCCTCGATGTCAGGGGGAGAAGTTAGATGACGATCTCAGATGGCTCATTAGTCCTATACAAGAAGCTGAGTCTGCTCCTGTCCCGTCCGAGTCTAAATCTGACCAGAAAGAACAAGTAGGCGATGCTACCGAAGCTCCTTCCCTCCAAAATGTGCAGCCTCAGCTCTCATCGCCATTACTGATTCCGACTCTGTCTGATCATCAGGTTAGTAGTTTGGATAACAGTCTTGATATTATAGATGATTCAATTGTGGATGAGGTTGAGGTTTCAGGCGTGGAGGAAGTATCTCAGGATTCCCAGGAGAACAGGGAACAACTGCCCTATGTTTTACCACCTAGGTCAACACGAGGTGTTCCTCCAAGAAGGTATGATCCAGATTTTGAGGCGAAAAGATCCAGATATCCAGTTAAAGAAACAGGAGAAGGAAACCTATCTCACAGTGCTGTGGCCTTCAATACCACACTCTACAGCACTAAAATTCCAGAAACAGTTGAAGAAGCTCTCGCTACAGATCATTGGAGAAAGGCTATGGAAGAAGAAATCAGTGCTCTGAAAAAGAATGATACGTGGGAAAAATGCGATTTGCAGAAAACAAAGAGAGTTGTTGGGTGCAAATGGGTCTTCACAGTAAAATACAAAGCAGATGGAAGCATAGAGAGATATAAGGCAAGATTGGTTGCTAAGGGATATACACAGACATATGGGGTGGACTACTCTGAAACCTTTTCTCCAGTGGCGAAACTTGATACTATCCGAGTACTCTTCAGTATAGCTGCAAATTTAGACTGGCCTCTTCACCAATTTGACGTGAAGAACGCCTTTCTTCATGGAGAACTACAGGAAGAGGTTTATATGGAAGCCCCACCAGGATTCACTTCAGAGTTCTCAGATAAGGAAGGGTGTAGGTTGAAGAAGGCTTTATATGGGTTGAAACAGTCTCCTAGAGCGTGGTTTGGGCGATTTACGTCTGCGATGAAGCGGTTTGGGTATAGACAGAGCCATTCAGATCATACATTATTCCTCAAAAAACGAGGAGGAAAGATAACTTGTCTCATAATCTATGTTGATGACATGATTATTACAGGAGATGATAAAGAAGAGTTTGAGAACTTGAAGATGAAATTGTCCCAAGAATTCGAGATGAAGGATCTGGGAAGGTTGAAATACTTCTTGGGAATCGAGGTTCTAAGGTCGAACAAAGGAATCTTCATATCCCAAAAGAAGTATGTACTAGACTTGTTAGCAGAAACGGGAATGGTGGACTGCAAGCCTATCGAGACCCCTATGATGGTGAACCATGGGTTACAGATTCTAGAAGATGCAGAGTTCGCAGATCGCATGCAGTATCAAAGATTGGTGGGAAAACTAATATACCTAGCTCATACGAGACCTGATATTGCGTATGCAGTAGGTATTGTTAGTCGGTTCATGCACAAGCCACAAGCGCACCATATGGAAGCTGTCTTCCGCATACTGAGATACTTAAAGGGAACTCCGGGGAGAGGAGTTCTATATCGGAAGCATGGGCATCTAAACCTAGCCGCTTACACAGATGCAGACTGGGCAGGAGATAGAGATGACAGGAAATCTACGTCAGGTTACTTCACTCTTGTAGGTGGCAACTTGGTAACCTGGAGGAGTAAGAAACAGAAAGTCGTCGCCTTATCGAGTGCAGAAGCGGAGTTCAGAGGAGTGGCAAAGGGAATTCAGGAAGTCTTGTGGCTCAGAAAGTTGCTAGCTGATCTGGGTTTTCCCCACAAAGGTAGCTGTGATGTGTACTGTGATAACCGAGCTGCAATTAATATTTCAGAAAATCCAGTCCAACATGATCGAACAAAACATGTGGAGGTAGATAGACATTTCATCAAAGAGAAGCTCGAGAATAATATCATTAAGTTACCTCGTGTAAAGTCAGAAGACCAGCTTGCAGATATACTCACAAAAGCAGTTGGTGCACAGTGGTTCAACGATGTTCTAGACAAGTTGGGTATCGGAGATCCGATTACTCAACTTGAGGGGGAGTGTTAGGAATTAGAATGTCAGTTTTTTCTATATTTAGAATAAGTCAGTTATTTTCTAATTATAATTAGATAGTGGGTTAGATAGTGGGTTAGTGGTTCCTAATTTTTAGGAGAAATTGAGATCCAGTACTTGTATAAATAGCCATACTCTTGTTTAATGAAAATCATCAGAATATTAAAACCAAATATTTTCAAGCTCTAAACTTTGAGTCTTAATTTATCAGGTATTTTATAACAAAGAAAGGTGATCATAAAGGATGGTTTGGATATGACATTAACAATAGTCATCTGGATTATTATTATGCAGTAATGGCTGGATTTGGTCTTATTACTACTATTATATATACATGTGTTGCGGTTAAGTACTCTGGTTTTATTCTTAACAAGTGCTTCTAAGTTGTATCTTTAAGATCGTAACCATGCACCGTTCAATTTATTGGTGCCTTTATTTTGTTTGAAATTTTTATTGAGAAGTTTAATGTTATGATTGTTCTTAACAAGTGTAGTTTTAATTTATTGTATTAGTATATTATTAGTTGTAAAGTTGTATTAATGCAGTTTAATACTAGATAAGTGCCCGTGTGATGCATTGTTGACAGTTTTATCAAATTTTTCGACATAAATCACATTAATTTATATAATGTCTTACAACTATTAATAACACTTTTCAAAATCAAAGTTAATACAAATTTGTGTAAAATAAAAGTTTAAATGAAATTTTTTTTTTTTTTTGTCATTAACAATATAATTGACTTACATTAAAATAGTCACACCTGATTCATATTAGAATTAAACATTGAATTTAAGTAAACAATTGTAAAAATACCAATGAACTCTTAATAAAAGTATATGTTTTAACCATCTCAATATAATTAATACACTAAACAATACTGATTTAAGAAATAAAAAAAAGATTTTATAAATAAATGATTATATTAATAGTATTAGTAAAACAATGTAGTCGTATTAGAGTAATACTAATATATTATTAGTCGAATTAATATATAATTAGTCGTATCAGTGTATTGTTAATCGACTTAGTGTATTATTAGTACATTATTGGTTTTGTAGTCGTATCAGTATAGTATTAACATACTATTACTTGTATCAGTATACATTATTACTTTTTTTTGAATAAAGTATACATTATTACTTGTACAAGTGTAGCATTAGTACAATATTAATTAATAATAGTATTAGTATAAAATTAGTTGTATTAGTGTATTGTTAGCTAGTCATATTAGCGTAATATTAATATATTATTAATCATATTAGCATATTAATAGTTGTAGACACTTATGTATTTGTTTTAATACAAATTAATTCCAAAAATGAGGTGGAGAGGGGCTGCGGCCTGGCTTTAACACATTCTTCGCGGAATTAAAAAAAATTGACAAAAAAATTATTCGGGTGACGAGTTCGCTACGGGATATGTTGGTCGCCCCATACTGTTTTCTAGATTAATGGTGGTAATATAAATTTAATAACCTTATTTAGTCCTTGCTTTACTTGTATATAAGCATAATTTTCTCTACTTATTGGAATTAGTATTAAATATACATAAAATAAAGTTAGTGTAAAAACTATGAAAACAGTAAATATTAAAAAATGTTAAAATAAATTTTATAGAAACATGTGGAATCAAAAACATTACAAAAATATTAAAATAAAAAAATTGGAGACCAAAAGCGTACAATATTATCAAAAGTTATAAGATGGCTATGGCCAATTACAAACAAAAAAACATAAATTTAAAAATTATATAAGAAAAAACAAATGTAACTATACAATTGAAAAAGTAAAACATTAAATATGAGCAGAGTAGCTGATAAATTAAACAAATATCAATCGGGTTAAATACATTTATGGATAGAATTAAGGTTGTCGTGAATAATCCAATATATTTTCAATTATCTGCTAATAATTTCATCTTTGGAAAATTTTTTAATAATTTAACCTTTGCTTTCAGTCAATGAATCCTTTGGAAAATGACTTTCTATATCAGGTTACCTCTCCTCTTAGTCTTCTTTATAATAATCCAACCTATTTTCTATTATCTGCCAATAATCCCTCCTTTTGAATTTTTTTTAATAATCCAACCTAGGTTTTTATTTTGTTGTCAATGGATCCTTCAAGAAGCTAAATACTCAATTTATCTTTGCCATTAATTTATAATAATCCCACATATCTCATCCATAAATATATTTTTTTAGTTTTTTGAATATTTTCATCCATACATATCAAGTCTTTTTTAATTTCTTTACCACATTTTCTCTTCAATTATAATCCAAAAATCCACAAATTTTAAAATACTAAATATCTCTTTACCACTGATTAAAAGGGTTATTTTACTTTGATGGAAAGCGAAAAACTTAGGACGATTATTAATTTTTTATAATTATATTGATTGTAAAATTTTAACGTGTAAATTTCAACTTGATAAAAATATAATATAAAGCGGGTCGGCGGGTACTTAACTCAATGTATTTCGTGGCCCATGACCCAACCTATTAAGGCGGGTCGGGTACCCGACTCGAATTATATTATTTTATAAAAATATTGACCCGTCATTTATTTAGGATATGGGTTAGAGGGTATGGTGAAGCGGGTTGGCGAGTCGGTTCAATCGGGTTGGATTTTTGAACACCCCTAGTTGATGGGATATGTATGTGTAGACAATTGCTATTTATGCGATAATCAACTTCATAAGTTTGGGAAATAATAGCAATTACATGATGTTTCTTGAAGATTCCATTAGCAACAAAAAAAAAAGTAAAGGATGAATTATTCAACAAAATTTAAAAAGTGGGATTATTGGCCGGTAACGAAAGATATAGATTTGATTATTATATAGGAAGAAGATGAGAGATAACCTGATATAACAGGTCATTTCTTTGAAGGGCTCATCAGCAAAAAACTGAAAAACATAGGTTGAATATTAGAAAAATTTTCAAAACATTGAATTATTAACAAATAATTGTAAATAACTAAGATTATTACTCACAATAATTTTTCCTAAAATTAAAATAAAATTATAGACCCCGTTTACTATAACAATGATTGTAAAGTAACTAAGTGTTCAAACTTCTTTTTTGTTTTTTTTTTTCAAAAAAAGCCCCCAAATGTAAATGGGGAATATTTTCTACATAGTCAATAAAAATCTAATTAACACCCATTTACTTAAAAAGTATGATTGAAAGTTCTACGTGTAAGTCAACAAAGTAATCAACCACTTCTATTTTTCTCATTTTAAAAGACTTCTTGATCGACGTCAAGAGGTTCCTCCTAAGCATGTTCCTTTCCACTATTACACTTATATATATACCTACATAATACTTTCTTTATGGCTCCTTATATTCAAGTGTTTATGATAACGATTTTCTCTATTAGCTCTTTATCTTCATTTATTACAAAACAAATCCACATTTGTTTTCTTAAATAAGGGAAAATTTAAAAATTAAATTTTACTTTAATCTGAATTACTCAAATTAAGAAGGTTTTACAATTCAAGAACCAAGTTGCATAGAATTGCTTTCGAGCTAAATCTCTCAAAATCAACTTTTAAGTCAGCGGTGTTACTCTCTGATCATACTATCAACTTTAAAAGTTGTTCAAGTACTCTAGTATACTTCAGGTAATATTTATATGAAGATTGTTTCCCCTTCTTTACCTAAAATGATGTTAGTTAGGTTATTTAATTGTTTAATTTCTTAATTAATCATATGAATTGAGCAACTCAAATAAAACTTTAAATCAGAATTCAAAATAAGATATAATATAATAAATTTTGTTTAAAACACATGATATATACTATGAGGAATACTATATTTTCCTAGAAGTAAGCATGAAAGATAACACCTAGTTCTTTTTAAAATGGAAAAAAGAATCTCATTTTTTAGTTAATAAAAAGTTAAGATATTTAATGGTTTAATCAAATTAAGATATTTTTTAGAAAAACCAAATGAACTTTTGACACTTATTTAATAGCAAAAAATAGATTCTATGGAAAGTGCAAGTTAATTTAAAAAATCCAACTACCACCCAATTGTTTTTTTTTTGAAAGATATTTGCACCGAAATTACCTTTTCCGTAAATTTATTAAATCTCAAACTAAAATAATTTATATACAACAAAAATTTATTAAAATTAATTGAAGTGAATTTAAAACATACTTTTTAATTAAATTACTTCCATTTTCAATTAAAAGAAAAAAGTTATAGAAATGTAAAGCATGAGGTAATCTAAAGTTTTTTATACTACTTATGTTTACGTAAATTTAGGACGATTTAGGCGAGTTTTCCTAAAATTCAAAATTGTAACCATGGTAATCTAACAATATAAATGACTAATTTCAATGATCAATTAATTAAATTTTATGTTATTTTAGTTTTAAATAACAATTGATGGAAAAAGGTGCTATTATGTTCTTCAAGTAATTTCCTAAATTGTTGTATAATTTTATACATAGTGTAATTTTGCAGTATCATTTTCTAACTTGTTTAATTCCTATTACACTAAAATAAATGTAAGTTAATCCGTAGTATTTTTTTTGCGCGGTGTAGTTTCAGAGTTTTATCAAAAAATATACAATGTTCTACATAGTACATTATATATTTTCCATCATACTTTTTTAAACATTAGATTTATATACAACTAAATAATGAAATTATTGTGATTTATTGCATCCACTAATGTATGAATTTGTCGAAAATATAAATTTCTAAATATAATAATAGTAGAAAAAGCAAATCAAACAAATTTCATTAATACTAACCAATGAAACACAGACATATGACATGTTTAGAATCAAACTTTTTTTTTCTATTATATAGTTAAATTAATAGAATGTATGACTAGTTCTAACATAACCAAGTACCAACAGAGCCAAGGGAGCAAAATGGATTTAGATGATCCTCGAGTAATTACCCCCCGAATAACACCACAGACTGATCAACAAGCTTCAAATTTCCAGCGTTTGTTCTCGTTTGTGGAGCAATTTTTTCTAAAAGGTATGAGATTTTTAATATATCATTGACGAGTTGGTACCATAAGTCGAAACCCGCTAATGAATAATATCAAGAAACCAACTCAACCAAAAGCTAAAACTGATGATTGATGCCCCAAGATATGATATGTACTCGCACTGGTTAATGGGCTAGAAGTGTGGATGCATGTCAAGAAACCAACTCAACTAAAAGCTTATAGCTGATAGTTAAAACATATGTTATATTGTTATATAATCTAACACCTCTAATATGAACTTGATGAAATCTTAAGCTTTGCATTTGATACCTAATGATCTTGTTTGAACCCTTTTCCTTTTGTTTGAACAAAGGTTTACAAATGACCTTTTATCAGGCAAATTACCAATTCATGGTGTTGATCACATTGCTCACTGGCCAATGGGGATTAAGTTTGTTTGTTTCGGTTGTAATAACAAACGTCTTTGAAGGAGCAAGACTAGTGTTGGTGGTTCTCACTACTTGGTTAGCGGATACTTACCTCGACCATCGTCGGATTCTGTTAAACTCAGCTTTGTCATACTGCTTTGTAAGTTACTTTAACTTCAACTTACGCCATTTCTATTAATAGGTTGTAAAGACAGAACTTTACATGAAATTTTATTGATACAACATCAAGCTCAAATACTTATAGCTTATGTTGTTCTTCAAGTATTAACAATGTTCTTATTGTATATATACTGTTATGACCCTTTAGGTAGGTGGTAATAAACGGTGATAATGGAAATCGTTAAGGAACCAACTCAGCCACAAACTTAAGGTGATAGTTAAGGCCCAAATATATGTTATACTACTCTAAGACACCCCCTCACACGAAAGCCTATTGGGCTAGAAGTGTGGCTGCAGCACAAACCCTCCTCATACCTAGCGCTAAATATTCCGCTTTAAATGAAGGGTGGCTGGATTCGAACTCGTGATAACTTCTTACGTTGACTTTTGGTACCATGTCAAGGAACCAACTAAACCAAAAGTATAAGCTGATGGTTGAGACCCAAGATATGTTATATACTATAACAAGAATAAAAAACTAGTGTAATTTTAGATAAAGAATCTCTTTGCTACCTTGATGGCCATGCTTATCCCACACCAATCAATCACATTTTCTTCATAAAATTCATTCCAATGTAAAACCATTGGGAGAAGTTGTAATAGGAGATAGTAGAATTTTGTAAAAGAAAAAAGCTTTTTTGTCATCAAAGTTACATTACCATAATAATGATATGGAATGTTAGCTGAAATTTTACACTATAAATAATTTTCATTACTATCATTTAGTACTACTAACCAAACAAGCTATTAGAGTAGATAACATATTTTTGAGCCTTAACCATAAGCCAGAGATTGGCCCCTAAATATGTTATTTGGTTTAACATAAAGTATAGAACACGTACGATCAACTACCACATAGGTATTATAAAAGTTTATCATTTCACTACAAAAAATTGCAAAATTTCGACCAAAACCCACCGACTACCAATTTTTAGTCGGAAAAGTCTGACTACTTTTTCGACTGACACGTGTTAGTCGAAAATTTTGACTAAATTGCTACTCAATTTGTTTTTTGGTCGCAATTTGAACATAATTACCATTAATTATTTTCCGACTGATTTTTTGTCGGAAAATTTACCGATCATTTTCCGACTAACTTTTTAAATTTTGGTCGGAATTTAGTCGCTAAACTTGATTATCAATTTTCGCCTTATGCATCACTTCCTACAACATTAATTGACCAATTAAGGTTGACTTCATACGTTGATTCAGAATTTGCTAATTATATTCACCAATATAAATGAACTGAACACACTAACATCCTCTCTTTTAGTTTTTCTTTTTTTCTCTTTTAAATTTTCTAAAAAATAAAATTATAGATTATTGGTTAATTATAAATGTTTTTTAATTTTAGCCTCAAATCCATATTGCACTTATGTCTTTAGAAACTAATAATAATACTAATCTATAATCTATAACTATAACTAAAATAAAAAAATGCTTAAATCATTATATTTCAAAACTTATGAGGTGTCAGCTTGTGGAGCAAAATTTTCCCTCCAATATAGGATGATGATGTCATCATACTATCATATAATAATGAAATTGGATTTTCCATTGGCATTGATTAAAATTGATTAATCCTAATAAATATTATCATATTGAATACATTGAAATTAATGAATTTTTCTCAACAATGCCTAAATGCATTGGAATTGGACTATTCAATTAAAATATGTAAATACACTATTGGAATTGGTTAATGCATTCAACATGAAAATAATCTATCTAATATATCTAGAGGTAAAAGAAGATATAAATTGGTGAATAAAGATTGAATGTCAAATAAAGATGAAAACCAATATTTTCATTTGTAAAGCAACCAACTTCATTTTTGCAATCATTTGACATTTACTTTAATTATATACTTTAAATTTCTTTTGTTATTCATTTATTTAGATAGATACAATTACTTTAAATGTTATTTTATTCATAAAATCTAAAGTGTCAATTACAATCTTATAGTAAAATGAATACACCAAGTACATATAGTAATAGGTTTATCAAAACCACATTATATTGAAACATTTTCATAGCCGTAGTAATTATGAAAATCAATTCAATCATTTATAAACTAGTAACACCAAATAAAATCAAGTTTCAACTGGTAATCCAAATAAAAAATAGCACTAAACTGGTAAGAATTCTCATTAAAAAGCTCACATGTATTTTTAAAATAGTCTTATTTTGATCAAGTCATCAATAGTCTAAATTTAATCATTTGAAAACAAAAAAGTGAAATTAGGGTTTAAGAATATAGTTTATTGGGTGGATTAAGGTCCAATTTAGCAATTTTGTGGAGTATTTTTGGAATAGTGTAAAATTGGTTGAATCGTACTATTCTAGTAGCGATTCTACAATTCAATATATGTTTCTAATATTCTAAATGTGATTCTACGATTTGCAGGACATATTTTTTTATTAAGTTGTATTTGAAAGGCTACTTTATTGGTTTTTTTATGCTTTTAAATCATTAGTATAATATCAATAAGAATAAAGGTTGATATGATAATCCGAAATCCGTCAGAGGTCTGAGACTCCAAGGCGGAGCAAAGGGAGTATGCATAATCTGACACCGAGTGGAGTTGGAAAGAAAAACATAATCTGAGTTTAATCTGGAGCAAAGTCGAAGGGTCCATAAGCCGAACCGTGTCCGACATTTTCCATCATTATCGGTTCATGTGGATAAATCTAACGCATTGATAATGAACCACGTTGTGTTCTTATTATTTAATAAAATATTTATTGTTGAAGTACTCATAACACAAGAATAATGTATATATAAATACACAAGTTTTTTTGAGAGCTCTAATTGGACCGGCTCATTATAGTTTTCTAAATTATTATAAGTTGTCATTATAAGATATAGAAAGTAGGCATTAAAAATTAAGAATATGATAAATAAGCATTAAGGATAATGTAAGTGGAAATTCTAAATACAGTAAGTAGGCATTAATCTTTAATGGGTTTAACTTGAGATACGACTCTCAAAGAAAAAGATCTTTCAAGAGACTAGCTGATACAAATATCATATCATATTAACACTACAACATTATTTTGAAATAATCAATGTTTAATTTTGGGTCGTACAGGGTTTGGCACTATGGTGCTTCACAATTCCTAATTTTCGATGGGAGTTCTTTTTGCCCGGACTATTATTGATTTTAGGGGGCCAATGTGGCTATGGAGGTTACTTGAATTGTAGAGACCAACAATTGCGGGTTCGTGGTCGACAACTGGAGAATAACATCGGTAATGAAAGGCGAGGTGAAAGTGCAAGCCTAAATCGGAACAATGGACAGGACCAAGGGCTTGAATTAGAGGAGGTTAATAATAATCAAGAACCAAGACGTGATGAAGAACACGATGGCCAAGAAAGAGATATGGACCCGTTATTTCTAAGCCATGAAGGAAATAGTGAACATAATTCATTGCGCACAAGAATTACTAGATCAACATTAGTAATTAAACATATAACCAATTGGGCTTATATATTAACGGCGTTGATTATTGCTATCTTTTTTTTCCCTAATGGAAAAGATGGATTTATCATATTAATAGTGATGTTTTTGGTATATTTTATCATCTTAACCTTAATAAGGATATTGTGCCATAACTTATATAAGTTTCACTAATGGTTTTTCTATGTCTTGGAAGGATAGGTTTTGATATAATTTATTGTTCTATACCTTGAAAAGGATTTTTTCAAGTTATGTTATTGTAATTCTATCCAAAATAGAAATATGCTAACTATAGATAATTGACATTAATTTCTAAAATTTATCAATGGTCAAGGGTTTTTCCCTTTCACACTTATGATTGGAAATCTCACCATTTCTTTTTTTTTTTCCTTCATTACATATGAAATTTCTCTAACATACCTTAAATCATAAATATTATATTCTCTACTCAATTTAGGAAAAAGGAATATTACTTCTTTTTGTAAGTTAACTTTTTGTCATCATTGACATATAAATTATACTCCTAATTGATATTGTAAAGTGATGAATGAAACTTAATAAATGCAGGTTTCTGGATAGAGCTGCATTATATAATCCATCAAACGTGAATCCGAGTGTTGAATTTGAACAGGGAAGACTATGCACAGTCCAACAAGTTGAAGATACAAATCGTTTCATAAATGCAATGCTCTTGTCATTATCGTTTTTAATGTATGGGGTCATGACTGCTGTAGGGGATACATTTTTTGTTGAGCAGGCAGATGAAATGGATTCTCACATAGGTAATTATAAAGTTCCTATCCAACTGTTCGTGATGACTTCGGATTTGGTAAGAAAAATTGTGAGCTACATTTGCAAGAAATTAATAGCGAATAGAGTCCAAGAAAATTCTAGACGAAGATTTTATGGTGCATTGAGAGTTGGAATTGGGATGCTACTTTCAGTCCCTTGTTTTGCAATAGCATTCTTTATAGAGAACAAAAGATTAAAAGCGCTTGAAGCAGATGTCAATATTTCTGCGTTTTGGCTTACACCGCAACTAATTTTAGTTGGACTCATGGATGGGTTGGCGGTAGATGGTGTGAAGTGTTTCTTTGAACATGAAATGCCTAACTCAATTGGGGTAACCTACGGTGGAATACTAAGTAATGCTATTGTGGGCCTAGGACAGTTACTTGGTGTTGGCTGGTTTTGTTTCTGGTTTTTTATCACCAAAATAGGTGATAACTTAGGGTGGTTTGGATATGAGATTGATAGTAGTCGACTTGACTATTATTATGCAGTAATGGCTGGATTTGGTCTTGTTAGTACTTTTGTATATGCATGTGTTGTAACTAAGCACTCTTATTCTTAGCAATCGCTTCACAACTAATTATTTTCTGGATCGTCACAAACCACTTTAAGTTAAAGTCTTCTCATGGGGTTTAATCTACTTATGCATTTTGAATTTTGAAGTCGTGTATAATAAGGTTTGATTGAGATTTAGATCTGTGTCATTATATCCAATTTTTGTATGTTGTAGATTAAGGTCGATTACAATTTGAATTTTGCAAGACATGATAGCTCAACAAACATTTGCAATAGTTTTATAGTCATATTTGGTTTGTTTCAAGACTAAATTTGTAACTTTTAAGTTTTATTTAATAGATATTTAATTATGTTTGGTTTTGCTTTGCATTTGATCACTTCAAGGGTTGTTTGGTATGTTGTTTTCGATATCGAAGCTTTACCATTACTCACCATATTATGTTTGATATGAAATTGGGTTAATGCAATCCATTGCTTAGGGGTAATAGATACCCTTAATTTTGTTACCAGTCATTTGTGAGGCGAAACGATTTCCTTTTCTTTTTATTTACCTCTCATTTTTTCTCCGTCCTCTCCATATCCTCTCTCATAGTTTTTCTCATCACTGGTGAAAATTTGAAGTCTTCGTCCTCCATTAACATTGTCATTAACACACTATAATGTTTAACTCTCTTTCTCCCTCTCTTCAAGAAAACTCTATTGTTGTTATTTTTTTCATGTATTAAGTTGACCAATCGAACTTTAGGGTTTTTAAACTTATGATTTTGTAGCTATTGCTCTCTTATTAACCTCCTCTCATTTTTTGACATACTCTTAATTTTGTATGATTTATTCGTTAAATATTTCAATTTGGTTAGGTTTTTACTTTCCTATGAATGCCACCTCTCGGTTATTTTATGCACATGTTGGACAAGACGTGTCAAACACAGTCTTACATGAAAGTCTACGAAAGACACTATAGGTACTTTCACTCCTATGAGTCAAGACTAAATGCGGGGCACCATATGTGACGAATATCATACAAACAAGATAACTATTTACATAAGTGAAACTTGCCGAATGTGGAAAGTTTGTCCTATTTAGAATGCTTTCCTATTTTGAAAAGTTTTTATCTTCTATATACTCTCTATCCCTCATTTAAGTACCAAAAGCGCTTGTGGCTCAATGGATTGAGCATCTGCATGTGGAGTAGAAAGGTTTGAGGTTCGACCCCTACTGGGCGCAGGTATCAATTGCGGGTTTCTTGATTGAGCGCATCTCTCTTTACTTCCTTCTCAGGAGTATGGATATGATTTGTCCGCATCTTTCAAGAAAAAGAAAACCCCCACTCGGACTCTGCCTTGTGCGGAATACCGGGAAGGTCCTTTACCTTTACCTTTATACTCTATGACTAGTGAAGTATTTATAATTCTTCCATTTATTCCTTAAAGTTGTTCACATTTGCTATTTTGATTTGTTCCATTTGTTGTTTCCATAAAAAAAATTTGGGAAATTCCACGTGGTAACCCTGAGGTTTTGGATTTTCCACGTGGTAACCAAAACTTTTAAAAAATTCACGCGGTAACCCTGAGGTTTACGTAAATGTTTCATCATGACCTTTCTACACATTAAAACGTTAGCAAACGTTAATTTTGAAGCTTTATGGCTGTTGTATGCATATTTATGCGACACACCATTTCAAATGTCATCAGTTTGAACCCTTTTCTCCAAAATATAACCCTCAAATCTACCATTTGTCATCCAAATAATATTTTTCCCCCAAATCCAAAAAAGGTAGAGTTTGGGTTTATATTTTGGGGAAAATGGTTGAGACTGATGACATTTAAAATGGTGAGTTGCATATATAGGTGTACAACAGCCTTAAAGCTTCGAAATTAATGTTTCATAACGTTTTGCTAACGTTTTATGTGAAAAAAGGTCATAGTGGAATAATTTGGTAAACCTCAGGGTTACCATGTGGATTTTTTAAAAGTTTTGGTTACCACGTGAAAAACCCAAAACCTCAAGGTTACCACATGGAATTTCCCAAAATATTTTTACTTATATCACCAATTCAAATTCATGACAAAAGTAACCTTATTTATTCTCATTTTAATATTTTAATAATGTTTATGACCAAAAATAGCGGTGTTCAAAACTGAACTGACGGCTTGATATTTACCCGACTTTGTAATTGAACCCTGCATGACCCGACGTCAAAATGAATTTTAAATTATACTCCCTCCAATTCAAATTACTTGTCCAATTTGGATTTGCATCGATTTTAAGAAAAATGGTAGTGGGGTTGTAGTGGGGTATTTTAAGTGATTATAATAATTGAAAAGGTGGTAATGGGTATTTTAAGTGATTATAATAATTGAAAAGATAGTAGTGGAGTATTTTAAGTGATTATAATAATTGAAAAAGTGGTAGGTGGGATATTATTAAATAATATAAGTTAGGGTGGTTGGGGGTATTTAAGCAGTGCCGACCCTGAGGATAGGCCCAAAGGACTACCGCCCAGGGCCCCATTTCAAAAATCAGAAATCATGTGTAGAAAGGGCCTCAAAGCAAGTATTTGGAAAAGGCCAAAATTAAACATGGGCCCCAAAAATATAGAAGAAATCAAAGCACAAATACCGGCCCTTTATTTTCTTTCTTGGAAATCTAATACATAGAGGCTATAGCCTACTTCCCCTAATTAATTATTAATGCTTAAGTGTAGAATTTCAACTTTCAAGAGCTACAAAGCTTCGGTTCCTTCAATGCCATAAATTGAAATCATCCTTTCTCAATCTTTCACCTTCTTCTCTATCTTTATCAATGGCAATGGTGACAATAATTTTTTTCAGATTAAATAGATTAAATTTTATTTTTTTCCAGTTCAATTGGTCACTCCTCAACTTTCACTCTTCAATTTTTTAATTGCTTACTCATCAATTGTGTCTGGGCTTGGAATCTCAGTATTGTATGACACAAAGGTTAAATATTGTGTTTTTGTTTTTTTTTTTAATTGGTACGGTTGCCTTTTTCTCACCACAGAGTTGAGAGTATTGATGTATGGGTGTTGTTTTGTGTTTCTTTACTTGGTTGTCAATATAATTCCACTGGTTTCCTAGTCTTTTTTTCTCTTAATATTAATTTATAATTTTGTTAGTTTTTAAATGAATTTTGGATATTCAAAAAAAATGAATTTTAGAAAGCTGTATTTTGGTAGTATTGGTATTATGTAGTATTGATTTATATGGTATACTATAAATGTATTATTGTGCTTGGATAAATAATTTTTTTAGCTCATTTTGTATGAGATCGTCTTATTGTGAGCATATAAAAAGACTCATTAGTAAAAATATTAAAAAATAAAATAAAAACTAAATTTCCACTTTTATAAAAAATAGTTTTTTTGATTGTTTTATGATGAACAAATTAAAAATCTCACAGTGACACATTCTCAATAAAAAATTAGTAACTTTTTTACCTTCGATTATTGTTCTTCATCAACTAGGGCCCCATTATTTTATTTTGCCTAGCGCCCCCAAAATGTTAGAGACGGCCCTGTATTTAGGTAAAAAGTTTTGCCAAAATAGAAAGTGGACAAGTAAAGAAACTTTACCAAATAAGAAAACTGGACAAGTAACTTGAATCGGAGGGAGTATAAAAGTCAATATGGACACAAAAATTGATTTGAATCGTTTCGAAACACCTAACCAAAAATCGATCTGACGACTAAAATGAACAACTTCTAGTCATCACGTATCTTTCCCTAATTTTATTCTAACATTTTTATATTGTTTATAATCTTTTTCTACTGATTTTCTATTAACATTTCTTTTATATTTATCGTCTCCACATTTTATTAGAGTTCTACAGCTAGTTATGTCTTTAAAGTGTTAATCTACTGACTAGTCACTACTGAGTAAATGGATGAACTTATCCATCCGTATGTTGACACGATTGAGAGAGAGAGAACAAGTGAAAACAATGTCTCACTAAAAGTCACTAGACGTACCACAACCTTAATAATTGTAAGAAGTGAAGTTCTACCATTGCTTTATACTCATTATGAAATACTAGTATAAAAACTCGTGTAATATACGATTTTGTTAATAGAAAATATATAGATATATTATAAAAAATTTAAAAAACAATGCTAGTATATATTATTGTTATTAACTTTACCAAATAATTTTTTTAAATCAAAACCTAATTACTCACGTTTCTCTTTTTTAAAATTATTTACCCAATGCATAACTTTTTTCATTCAAATGAACATATTTAATTCTAAATTAACTAAATAGAATTATAGTAGTAAATCATATAAATATTTTACCTAATTTAGCTTTAAACTTAACAAAACAATTATTAGTTTTCTAAAATTATATAAATATTATCATGTCAACTATTATCTACTTTACATAATCTTTTGATCTTATATCTAATACTAAGATAATATATGCATTAAGTAAAAATCTTACTATTTTATATTCTTAATTCTTAATTATTTTTGTGTGTTTCAATTTATTCATTTACCATTTTTAGTCATACTATTACTAAATTAAAATTAATCAATATGACATTTGTTTTGCATTATACTCATTATATTTGTTTTTTTTATGTAATTTAATATTATAAAAAATTAAAATTATGAAAGTAATAATTAGACGATTTAAATAAAACCTCAATTATCTATATTTTACTTTAACATTAGTTGTAGTGTATAAAATAAGTTTGAACGATCAATAGTGTTTAGGGGTGTTCAAAACTATCTATTTTGGAAAAACCGTCCCGAATCATTCGATATCCGGTATTCAAAACCGGATAAATTACCCGGTTAGCCAAATCTGGATAACCCGGATCGGCTACCCAGTTTAAAACCCGGGTATTCAAATCGAATACGGATCACACTATTTTGGGAATCTGGCTATTTGGTATCCGCTATCTATATTTTTAAAAAATATGTTTGGAAATCCTAATTTTTACTTGGGCCTTTTGTTTTCCAATTTCTAGTATGTATTATAATATTGTTTAGTTAATTAGATAGACATTAGACACAACTATTCTTTCTCTTTTCCAGTTCATATTTGCAGTCTCGCACCCAATTTTCATTGAAGGCCCCTTTATTTCTCGCACCCAATTTGCAGTCTCGCACCGAATCATTGTTTTCCTAGTTCTAAATTTAAAGAAAATATGTTTGGAAATCTTAATTGCGCTATTTAATATTTAAAACCCCTTTATTTCTGGGGCCCTAGGCAGTCGAAAATCCGAAATAGGCTTAGAACCGGGCCTAACTAGATGAAAAGACTTTAATGGGAAATTCCACGTGGTAACCCTGAGGTTTTGGGTTTTCCGCGTGGTAACCAAAACTTTTAAAAAATCCACGCGGTAACCCTGAGGTTTACGTAAATGTTCCATTATGACCTTTTTGCACATAAAAACGTTAGCAAACGTTAATTTTAAAGCTTTATGGCTGTTGTATGCATATTTATGCAACTCACCATTCGAAATGCCATCAGTTTGAACTTTTTTTTCCCCAAAATATGACCCTCAAATCAACCATTTTTCATCCAAATCATATTTTTTTCCCCGAATCCAAAGATGGTAAAGTTTAGGTTTATATTTTGGGGAAAATGGCTGAGACTAATGACATTTTAAATGGTGCGTAGCATATATAGGCGTACAACAGCCTTAAAGCTTCGAAATTAATGTTTCTTAACGTTTTGCTAACATTTTATGTGCAAAAAGATTATGATGAAACAATTTGGTAAACCCCAGGGTTACCATGTGGATTTTTTAAAAGTTTTGGTTACCACGTGGAAAACCCAAAACCTCAGGGTTACCACGTGGAATATCCCGACTTTAATTATTATTGATAATTATTAAATCTAAACACGTACCACTGATAAATGACAATAAAAATGAGGAAAGCATGCAGGTATAAGCTTTTGATCACGAGAAAGAATCTGTAACTGTATAACATGTGGACAATGTATTCAAAGCCGTCTATTAGCAAGGGCAAAGTGAGCTACCGCCTAGGGCTTTGTGTTTTTTAGGGTCCAAAAAACTAATTTTATGTATATAAGTGATATAAATATGAATTAAATTTATATACTCCCTCCGTCCCATTAGTTTTGTCTACTTTGTGGAAGGCACGCAAAATAAGGAAAAATAGTAGTGGGGTATTTTTAGTGATTATAATAATTGAAAAAGGTGGTAGTGGGGTATTTTAAGTGAATATAATAATTGAAAAGGTAGTAGTGGGGTATTTTAAGTGAATATAATAATTAAAAGGTGGTAGGTGAGGTATTATTAAATACTACCTCCGTTTATATTTATGTGCAACTTTTAGCCCAAGCACGGTTGCCAATGCAAAACTTTGTAGGGAGAAATTAGAGGAAATAGGTATAGGTAATTAAGGGAAAGAAGGAGAGAGAAAATGATGGAAGTAGGGATAGGTAAGTAAGAGAAAGAAGGAGAGAGGAAGTAGGGATAAGTAATTAAGGGAACAGGAAGAGAGAGAAAATGTTGTGATAGGTAATTAAAAGGAGAGAGAAAATGATGGGATACGTATTTAGATAGATTATTTTTTACTAAAAAGAGAAAGAAAAAACATGAGTTTGCACATAATTTTTAGCGGACAAAATGGCAAAAGTTGCACATAAATATAAACGGAGGTAGTAATATAAGTTTGGGGTAGTTGGGGGTATTTAGGTAAAAAGTTTTTGCCAAAAAGGAAAGTGGACAATTAAAGATGGATTACCCAAAATGAAACAGTGGAAAAAACTAGTGGGAGGGAGGGAGTATTAAATTTTTCCTAAGTAATATGAGTTTTTAGTGCTTTTTTATAAAGTGGTTTAAATATTAACAATAAAAAACAAAAGGTGTATTATATTATGCGTTATGTGTTTAGTTTTTTAATAGTCTTTTTTTAGCTCTTGCTTTGGAGCCCAAAACTGAACACAACGGCCCTAAATGTATTATAATATGTAGGGGTGCACATGATCCGGTTTTGTCTGGTCTGACACTAAAATCAGACCAAATCAAAAATTCCGGTCTGGAAAATTTCCAGACTGGATCGGATTGTTTAAACTGTCAGACCGGACCAAACCAGACCGTTCTACAACGGTTTGGTCTGGTCTGGTTTGCGGTTTTTTACTTATATATTTTTCCAAATTAATATATGTTTTATGAAAATATTTCGCACTTACAAACACTAAATAAATATAATTTGTAATTAGTTGATTGCATCAACATTATTCAAGTATATATTACTATATAAAAATAATAATAGCTCAAAATATCTAGGTAGAAACCTGCTTGTTATAAAAAAAATATATGGTTTTTGGTAGAAGTACGGTTTACGGTCTGGTCTGGTCTGAAAAATCTAAAAACCAGGACTAGATCGTAAACTGTAATTTTTTTTGAAAAAAACTGGACCAGACCATCTAGACCGTAGACCAGACCAAATACTCAAATGATTTGGTCCGGTTTGGTTTACGGTTTAGATAAAACTTTATTCAGCTAATATGTAGTACCAAAGTTGTTAGGATCGGGATTCTACGTAGGATCGTTGAGGGGGTAGGATCGAAATCGGTAGAATCGGATCGTAGGATCGTGTGATCCTACAAATATGCATTAATATGCTTTAGATAACTAATTTTCAATTGTATTTGTTCTTTTTTTAATTTTTAAGGTTTAAATTAACATTTATTTCACTTCAACTATTAAGTTTTGTAAAAGAATACCTTAATAATCATGTTTAAAATGCGAATAATGAAAAACTTGAATTTATAGTCATATTGATATAATTGTTTAGATATTTACATATATATACATAAGTAAAATTTAGATTATATGAAAATTTTGTACGATTGAAACTACCCTTGTAAGATCGGATCGTAAGATCGTAGGATCGTAGAATCGTGTTATGATCCTACCACTTAAACCTTGGAGCTATGTAGGATCGTACGATCCTACCAATTTAAGATCCTACCTACGATCCGGATCGGTCGCCTAATTTTGGATCGTAAGATCGTAGAATCGTTGATCAGGATCGAGATTCTGATAACCATGTGTAGTACTATATGATGATGAGTTGTTTTTGACAAAGAGTAGCTAGATACATTGCACCCAACATTCACAGCTTAACTCAGGCCCCAGATGTCGGGGACACTGATGATATTACTTTTCGGGGAAAATATTGAGAGTTTTAAACTTTCAATGGTGAGAATGGATGCAAGTATATGTAGGGTAGGATTAATAACAATAGTACAATATAACTGGTTAAATTAATTAGATTTATGTTTTTGCTTCAATTTTTTACTTTTTGAGGGAAACTTCCCGGGTGTGGCTAATTTATCTTTGTGCTTTTATGAGGGAAATTTTTCACATAAATTTCACTTTTAAAAAAATTAAATTATAGCAATACTTTTTTAAAAATGTTGCATTATATGTTAATATAAGCAACACTTATTAAATTTTCTATATAAGATACTTCCTTCGTTCCTTTTTGTTTTTCCACGTTACTAAAATGGATAGTTCCATAAGTTTTTCCACTTTAGAATACTTTTTATTTTTGGAAAGTTTTCATCGCATTCTTACCCCTTAAATCCCCATTTTTCTTACTTCACACTTGAAATAAGTAGTACTCTAGGGCCTAAAGGTTCAAACTTTATCCCTAAAAAACACCCAAGACCAATGGCAAGGGTGTTCTATGCAATGGATGAACAAACACTTCAATAAGCTATGAAAAGTAATAGAAAAGCAATAAATAAATGACACAATGATTTACGAGGTTCACCCAATGTGGGCTACGTCCTCCTTGTGGTGGTTAGCTTGCTTGTATTAATGTGAAATAATCAATGGAGTTCAAATGAACTCTTACAATGTAGTATTACACTTGGAGAAGAAGAAAGTAAGAGAAAAGAAGAATAGGGTTTATGTGTTTGGCTTAGGGTTTAAGAATCTACTTAGAAATGAGTGTATGGGAGTGTATTTATACTTGTGTGTTGGTAGGCCAATGATTTGAGATGGGCCCAAGACAAAATACTACTCGTAGCATTTATCGCTGAACAAAACAGTGCCCAGCTGTACCTCGCTCGACCCGGTCGAGCCAAAACAGGGCTGGTCGAGCGCTTCATAAAACCAGTCGAGCAACATTCCAGAAAGTTACTGGAATGGTCGAGTGTTGTTTGCTCGGGTCGAGTATTTGATAAGCCTGTCGAGCGGCTGGAATAAAAGGTTTGTGGCAGCAACTTTTGTCCATTATGCTAAGGCCCACACTTGAAGCCCACGTGGAGTGCTTTAATCTTAACTTTGGGCCCACCATAACCCACTAAACATTATCCATTAATTCTTACACCATCTAAATCATCATAAATCAAATGCACACAAAGCCATACACACTCATATACACCATACACTACTCACCATCATCAAAACACCATTTGGTGGACTCGTAGTCACACCGAAACTCCAACAATCTCCACCTTGACTCGAGTACACCAAGTCCATAACTTCCTCCAAGACACACCAACAATCATATACCACAAACAAACAAGCAAGCTAAACACACCACATAAATGCCCCTTAAGGGCCTTACCACAAGCAAGCTTCTAAACCGACCAAGTCCACACATAAAGTGAACTTGGTGGTGGGTAACGGCTTAGTCATCATGTCGGCCGGATTATCATGAGTACTAATTTGTGCTATTCGCACTCTATCATGCTCAACCTCATCTCGAATGAAGTTATACTTGACGTCGATATGCTTGGTTCTTCTATGGAAGGTATTTTGATTCCTTGCCAAATGAATAGCACTCTCACTATCACAATGAACACACACCAAGCTCATCTCCGGGCACAACTTACCCACTAATCCTTTCAACCACTTAGCCTCCTTGAACGACTCGGCGATCGATATATATTCCGCTTCGGTGGTGGACATGGCAACAATATCTTGGAGTGACGATTGCCAACTCACCGCCGTTCCACCCAATGTAAACACATTTCCCGAAGTAGATTTCCTTGCATCTAAATCACCCGCATAGTCGGAATCACAATACCCAATTAAGCTACTTGAATTTTTCCCAAATTTAAGACAAACATTTGAAGTACCCTTCAAATACCTCAACAACCACTTAAGCGCTTCCCAATGGCCCTTACCCGAATTTGACATATATCGGCTCACCATGCTAACCGCTTGAGCGATGTCGGGTCTAGAGCATACCATGGCGTACATCACACTACCAACCGCGCAAGTGTATGGAATGTCCTCCATTTCCTTCTCTTCTTGTCTTGTTTGAGGACATAGCTTCTTGGATAGCTTGAAATGAGAAGCTAGAGGTGTAGAAACACTTTTTGCATCAACCATGGAGAACCTTCTCAAAACTTTCTCAATGTACCTCCTTTGACTAAGGTACAAGATGCCCTTTGCTCTATCCCTCAAAATCTCCATCCCAAGTATCTTCTTGGCTTCACCAAGATCCTTCATGTCGAACTCGCTAGAAAGCAACGTCTTCAAGTTCTCCACCTCAAACAAGCTACTACATGCAACTAGCATGTCATCAACATATAAAATCAAATAAATGATGGTTCCACCATCAAGTCTCTTGAGATAGACGCAACTATCATATGAACTCCTAGTAAAGTCATGTGAAATCATGAACGAGTCAAACTTCTTATACCATTGCCTAGGTGATTGCTTCAACCCATACAACGACTTCTTTAAGCGGCACACATGACTCTCTTTACCCTTAACTTCAAACCCCTCCGGTTGTCTCATGTAGATCTCTTCCTCCAATTCTCCATGTAAGAAGGCGGTTTTTACATCCAATTGATGTAATTCAAGATCCCTCATAGCTACCATAGCCAACAAAGCTCTAATGGATGAATGCTTCACAATCGGCGAGAAAACCTCATGAAAATCAATTCCCTCAACTTGAGTGAACCCCTTTGCAACAACTCTAGCCTTATACACCGGAGCACTAGTGCTTGTAGATCCCTCCTTTTTCTTGAATACCCATTTACACCCCACAACTTTCTTGTTTCTAGGTGCTTCAACAATGACCCAAGTTTTGTTCTTTGCAAGAGACTCCATCTCTTGCTTCATAGCAACTTGCCACTTCTTTGAGTCATTTGAGGCCATAGCCTCCTTGTAGGTATTAGGATCATTGACACTCTCCACCTCACTTGCAATGGTGAGAGCATAAGCCACGTAGTCACACTCCTCTATGTATCGCCTTTGAGGAATGATCCTCCTTCTTTCACGTTGAGTTGCCAAGGTACCCTTTTCATGTGGAGCATCATCTTCGGTTTCTTCAATATTGGGAGGCTCCACCTCCTCTGGGTGCCATCGGATGTACCTACATCATGGTTAGTAGCAATAGAATTCTCTACAATAGGAGTAACCAATGCATTTTCATCAAACACAACATCTCTAGAAGTAATGATCTTCCTAGACTTCTCACACCACACCCGATACCCCTTTACACCCAAACCATAGCCCATGAAAATACATTTCCTAGCTCTAGGTTCAAGTTTTCCTTCAGTCACATGGATATAAGCCGGACAACCAAAGACTCTAAGATTAGAATAATCGACCGGAGAATTATACCATACCTCTTGTGGGGACTTGAAATTCAAGGCGGTATGTGGAGAACGATTCACCAAGTAGCATGCCGTAGAGACGGCCTCGGCCCAAAACCGTTTGCTCAACTTAGCTTGATTGATCATACTTCTAGCCCTCTCCAATAATGTCTTGTTCATTCTTTCGGCTACACCATTTTGTTGAGGCCTTCCAACACATGTTCTATGCCTCACAATGCCCTCTTTGGTGCAATATTGAAGAAACTTTTTATCAACAAACTCAAGACCATTGTCCGTTCTCAATGTCTTGATGCTCCTCCCGGTTTTCTTCTCAATCATTGTCTTCCAATCCACAAAGACATCAAACACATCATCCTTTTGCTTTAAGAAATAGCACCAAACCTTCCTAGAAAAGTCATCAATGAAAGTAAGCAAATAATTGCACCCACCAAGTGAGGTCTTCCTAGAAGGCCCCCAAAGATCCGAATGGATATAATCAAGTATTCCCTTGGTGTTGTGGATAGCCGGTTTGAAGCTCACTCTCTTGTGTTTCCCATAAACGCAATGCTCACAAAAGCCCAAGTTCCCAAGCTTCTTACCACCAAACAAGCCTTGCTTGCTCAACTCATGCATTCCCCTTTCACCCATATGACCTAACCTCAAGTGCCAAAGTTTGGTCTCTTCATCGGTCATAACACTAGTGGAGACGTTGACGGAGCCGGAGATAGAAGAACCCTCAAGAGCATACAAAGTCCCTTTCATCTTCCCCTTCATCACTACTAGTGAACCCCTAACAACTCTCATCTCTCCACCATATAAAGTGGTCCTACAACCATTCTTGTCTAATATGCCCAATGAAATCAAATTCTTTTTCAACCCCGGAACGTGTCTAACATCCGATAATGTCCTCACCATACCATCAAACATCTTCAATTGTACACTCCCAACACCTACAACCTTGCACAAAGCATCGTTGCCCATAGTGACATTGCCCCCATCTACCCTCTCATAGGTAGTGAACAAGTCCTTGTTGGGTGTCATATGGAAGGAACACCCGGAGTCTAGAATCCACTCGTTCTAACCCTTATAGTCATGGGTAGCCACCAACACACCTCCATCATCGCTATCATTCGCATAGCTAGCCTCGGCATTAGACCCATCTCTAGACCTATCATCATCATTGGAATTCTTCTTTTTCCATTTCCAACAATCCTTCTTGATGTGACCCTTAAGCTTACAATAATTGCAAGTCTTGTTCTTGTTTGAACTTCTAGACTTAGACCTACTCTTGCCCTTACTACCACTACCATAAGTAGAACCCTTATCACTAGTTCTACCCCTCACATACAAACCATCATTTGAGGTACTAGGTGACTTGCTAGACAATTGGATTTCAATCAAATCCCTTTGAGTCAATGCATCCTTCACATCATCACTACTCAAATTCTCCCTACCATAAAGTAAGGTCTCCCTAAAATGCTTGTAAGAGGGTGGTAGGGAACACAACAAGTAAATAGCAAGGTCCTCATCATCAAGTTTCACATCAATATTTTGTAAGTCCATCACAATGGAATAAAAAGCATCTAGATGAGGTTTAAGAGGTTTACCTTCCTCCAATCGGAGGTCGTAGAGTCTACTCTTCAAGAGTAGCCGGTTGGTTACACTCTTTGCCATATAAAGAGACTCCAACTTCTCCCATATCCCCTTAGAGGTGGTCTCCTTGACAACTTCTCTCAAAACTTCATTTGAGAGACATAGTTGGATAGCCGATAGAGCTTTTGCATCCATTTCTTCCCACTTTGCTTCACTCACTCCAATAGGTTTCTTGTCTTCACCTTCAAGAGCTTTGTGCACCCCATTTTGTATCAATATTGCCTTCATCTTGACTTGCCACAAGCCAAAGTTTACACTTCTATCGAACTTCTCAATATCTAGCTTCATTGAAGACATGTTTACCCAAGTATTGCAACCTTGAACACTCCAAAACACCACCAAAAGCCTCTTGCGCTGATACCAATTGAAATAAGTAGTACTCTAGGGCCTAAAGGTTCAAACTTTATCCCTAAAAAACACCCAAGACCAATGGCAAGGGTGTTCTATGCAATGGATGAACAAACACTTCAATAAGCTATGAAAAGTAATAGAAAAGCAATAAATAAATGACACAATGATTTACGAGGTTCACCCAATGTGGGCTACGTCCTCCTTGTGGTGGTTAGCTTGCTTGTATTAATGTGAAATAATCAATGGAGTTCAAATGAACTCTTACAATGTAGTATTACACTTGGAGAAGAAGAAAGTAAGAGAAAAGAAGAATAGGGTTTATGTGTTTGGCTTAGGGTTTAAGAATCTACTTAGAAATGAGTGTATGGGAGTGTATTTATACTTGTGTGTTGGTAGGCCAATGATTTGAGATGGGCCCAAGACAAAATACTACCCGTAGCATTTATCGCTGAACAAAACAGTGCCCAGCTGTACCTCGCTCGACCCGGTCAAGCCAAAACAGGGCTGGTCGAGCGCTTCATAAAACCAGTCGAGCAACATTCCAGAAAGTTACTGGAATGGTCGAGTGTTGTTTGCTCGGGTCGAGTATTTGATAAGCCTGTCGAGCGGCTGGAATAAAAGGTTTGTGGCAGCAACTTTTGTCCATTATGCTAAGGCCCACACTTGAAGCCCACGTGGAGTGCTTTAATCTTAACTTTGGGCCCACCATAACCCACTAAACATTATCCATTAATTCTTACACCATCTAAATCATCATAAATCAAATGCACACAAAGCCATACACACTCATATACACCATACACTACTCACCATCATCAAAACACCATTTGGTGGACTCGTAGTCACACCGAAACTCCAACAACACTACTATTAAATTATTTTTTCTCTCATACTTCAAATACAATCATTATATTACACTATTTAATTACATTACATTACACTATTAAAATAATACCCACTTCCACCAAAGATTCAATTTTTCTTAATTTTGATGAAAAACTCAAATAAAAACATCAAAAAGGAACGAAAGAAGTATTAATTTACTAATCAAATGCAACATATAAACTAAATGTTGCAAATAAAGTGTTGTTATAGACTTGTTTTCTAGTAGTGAGGTAAATTCTGTCAAAAGTTA
>JAAKBH010001286.1:0-29526 GCA_019776075.1 Amaranthus palmeri
TTTTACGATTCTAGATGGACCTAGCGAGTTGGATCGGAAGCAAAATCGGAATCAGTTAAAATCGCTGGTAAAATCGGTAAAATCGGTCAAACTCGTTAAAATCGGTCGAGTTTACCGAGTTTACCGATTCTAGAAAAAATGCCTCTTTAACCTTTAGTTTATTTGATTAATGCCACGTGCCTCTTTTAACATTTGACAAAACCCTAAAAGTCATTTTGCAGCCGTTACCCACTAACAGAGTAACCTCCATCTTCTAGATTTATCACCTTCCTCCTCCATTTTTATTGAACTCAACCTCCATCTTCTTGATTTATCACCTTCCTCCTCCATTTTTATTGAACTCAACCTTCATCTTCTCGATTTTTAACCTTCCTCCTCCATCTTCTCGAGCTTCGTGGGTCGATTTTTCACCAGTTCAGCTTCGAATCGTGAGCAGTGCAGCAGGTTCTTATCTTTTACTTGAATTTCTTTATCTTGAATAGTTTAATTGTATTTAGTTTATTTGATTCATGTTAGATTAATTAGTCCAGAATACTTGATTCATGTTAGAACTTAGATTAAAATAGTATTTAGTAATTAGTATTTAATAAATTTGATTCATGTTAGTTTATAATAGTGTAATTGTATGCTACTGCTTCGTGGTGTTATAATTATTTACTTATGAATATGATTAGTTGTTACTTGATAGTACTCAGTAGTCCATCTTCGTGGGTCTACTGCTTAGATTATAATGTTAGAACTTAGTTGTTAGTAATTAGTATTTTGTTATTTATTTATGATTAGTTTTACAAATAATTCATGACTCATGACTATTTATTTGGTGTGTTTTTGGATTTAAATCAGTATGTCTACTTCCGGTTCTAGTACTGGCAAAAATAAGAGAAAAAATGCATTTGGTAATAGGGCTGACCCAGGTTGGGAACATGGTACTGATGTTGATAAAAATTCTAAGAGAGTTAAGTGTAATTATTGTGGTGTCGTGCGTTCGGGTGGAATTTATAGACATAAACATCATTTAGCTTGTACTGGTAATAATGTTGAAGCTTGTTTACAAGTCCCTGATGATGTCAAGCATAAGTTTAGAGTATTATTACAAGCAAGCGAAGTGCAATCTAGTAGGAAAAAGAGAAAGTTATATGACATTGGTGAAGAAGAAGAAGAATCCTATGAATTGAATAATCAAGGAGTGCGAGGGAGTATGGATGCTTTTGTTAGTAGAAGTAAATTTGGCACACAAACAACACTTAACCAAAAATACAAAAAGGGAGAACGGGAAGAAGTTTGTCAACAAATTGCTCGTTTTTTTTACACTAGTGCTATTCCGTTCAATGCAGTTAATAATCCTGAATTTCCAATTATGGTTGAAAAGATTGCAAAGTTTGGAATTGGACTTAAACCTCCTAGTTACCATGAAATGAGGGTTACTTTCTTAGACAAAGAAGTGAAAAATGTGATGACTATGCTTGAGGAGTTTAAAGAAGAGTGGAAAAAGACTGGTTGTACTATTATGTCCGATGGATGGAGCGATAGAAAAAGACGTTCAATTTGTAATTTCCTTGTGAATAGTCCCAAATGAATATTGATCTTCAAATGGATGCTTTTAAAAATGCTAGAGGACTTTTTGGATTGCCTACAGCTATCTTGACTAGAACAAAGAAAACTCCAGGTAATTTCTTTTTCACTTTTTAACTTTTTATATATCCATGACTTCTTTATATAAATATGCTTATATAATTGTTCATGTCTTATTTATAGCCGATTGGTGGGATTCATATGGTGATGAATGTCCAGAATTAAAGAGATTTGCTATAAGAATTCTAAGCTTGACATGTAGTTCATCTGGTTGTGAACGAAATTGGAGTGCCTTTGAAATGGTATATAAACTATTTGTGCAATCTTAAATTGTTCATGTCTTATTTTGTACTTAGTATTTGTTTAAATTCGTATTAGGTTCACACAAAGAAAAGAAATAGGTTGCAACAACAAAGAATGAATGATCTAGTTTTTGTCATGTACAATCTTAAATTGAAGCGTAGACAAGAGAAACGAAAGAGTGCAACAATAATACAATCACCTATTGTTTTGGATGACTTGCCATCTGATGATGAATGGATAGCTGAGATTGAAGATCCAGTTCTTCCATCTGATAACCAATGGCTAAATGATCTTGATAGAGCTGCCCGGAGATTTACTAGATCAGTAGCACAGACTGGAGGCGAAAGCACCGATGGAGAACCCAATGACATTGAAAGTATGTTTCCCCTTCGCCTTTTTTTAAACATTTGTTAAATGCTAAGTTAAAATACTCACTTCTTTTTTTATATATAGCTGAAAATGATAATGTTGAAGTGCAATGGTTGAGTGATGATGACATAACTGCAACATTTGATGATTCGAATGAATTTGATGGAGGTGATTTGGGTGGTGGTGAGGATGGCAACATTGGAGCGACTACCACAGGAACTACAACGGGAACTGATATGGCAAGTGATGATGGAAATTTTGGATATGATGAATGATGACTAGTGAATTATTTGTTCCAAAACTTGTATTTGACTTTATTAGTAGATAATGTAATTTACATTGCTTATAATGTAGTAGCGAAGACGTGAAGACATGAAGTAACTACCTTGACTTTTGTTTTATTGCACAATATATTGGTAATAGTTGATTTTAAGTGTTTATTTTACATTAAAAATGTCTAGAAATAAATACAAACATCAAAAACTAACTAAATCTGCAAAATTGGTAGAATCGATCGATTTTACGATTCGATTTTACGATTCGATTTTAAGAGCTGCTTCCGATTCAAAGTAAAATCCCGATTTTAACAACCTTGTATATGACAATTTTAAATAATAATGCTAGTATATAATATTGTTATTAAATGTACCAGATATATGACCTTTTAAAATCAAAACATAATTACTGATGTTTTGCTTTTTTAGATTATTTACCGAGTACATAACTTTTTTTCATTCAATTGAACATATTAAATTTTAAGTTAACTAAATAGAATTATTATAGTAAATCATATAAATACTTTACCTAATTTAGCTCCAAACTTAAACAAAAATATATTAGTTTCTTAATTAGATAAATATTGTCATGTAATCAACTATTAGTTACTTTACATAATCTTTTGATCTTATTTCTCATCCTCAACTAAAACATGCATTAAGTAAAAAAATTTACAACATTTATATTTTTAATTATTTGTATATGTTTCAATTTATTCATTTACCATTTTTAATTATACTATTATTAAATTAAAATTAGTCAATATGACATGTAATCATTTGACACCCAGTGATATTACTCCATTTGTCATGCCTCTTTAGAAGATGACACTTGAAAATGTCCGAGACATTTATAGTATTATATGACATGATTGTATCATTATTTTTATAGGTTTCAATTTATTCATTTACCATTTTTAGTCATATTATTACTAAATTAAAATTAATAAATATGACATGTAATCATTAGACACCCAATAATATTAGTCCATTTGTCACGACTCACGCATCTTTAAAAGATGACACTTGAAAATTTTCAAGACTTTTATAGTATTGTACTGTATGATATGAATGTTTCAAAAAAAGTATTGTATGATATGATGATTGTTTCAAAATAATGTATCATTTAAACTGTTTCTCTTGCTAATTAGTTTTATTGTTGTAAAGGGTAGTCACTTTTATTATGTGTTATTGTGTGAATAACGTTGTGACAAAACATAAGAAAACTAATCAAAAATTGATTTATTATCACGAAATTTGGTAGGAAAATCTTATTGCCTACTACTATTTATACATTTTTAACCCTTAAATCTTTCACATATTTATAACACATTGACATTCTAATATCATCATTTGTATTATTATTATTAACAGAATTATAATTGAAATGATTGGACTATTCATCTTATATTAAAAAGGTCTCATCCAAGACCAAATGTATTTTAAATTGATGTTTTACATCGTATTGAGCTTTTGTTATGGCAGATAATCATTGGCCGCACAAGAAATAATCGAATAGAATATACTCCCTCCATTCCATATAATTTTAAGCAAAATGAAAATTATTGTAAAAAGGTATATAATGGTAATAAATGAAGAGAGAGAACTGTGTGGTTGAAATTAGAAAAGAGTTAAAATAAATGGATGAGATTAATAAAAAGTGGTAGACCATAGTCCATCAATAAAAATAATACTCTCTCTAATTCACCACTAAAGTCCCATTTGATTTAGCACTCTATTCAAAACACTTATTCAATCGTTAATATCTCTAATTGTGAATAATTAAAAATTATGAAAAGTTGAAATAAATAATCCTTGCATTGAGACGAATCTAACAAAATCTCACTCGACTATGTTTTAACTTATAGATTAATAATAATACAAATTAAGAGTAAGATATAAAAAGTGTCAAAAAACAAATGAGAACTTAATGGTGAATTGAAGGAAATACAAATCAGTAAGTCTCATGGGAGACGGTCTATTCTATAGACGGAACCCATGAAGCCCAGTCCAAAATATAACATAGTATATTTGGGGTTATAATAAATTATTTGGGTTATAATAACTTATATTTGGGGTTATAAAATAGTATATTCGAGATTATAATACCTTACATTTAGGATTATAACATAATATAATTGATATTATAATAAAAAAAATCAGTTAAGGGAAATGGGCTGGCCCAATTTTGTGGTCTATCCTATAGACCGTCTCTTGTGAAATTTTGTGAATACAAATTAAGAAGGATTATTTGGAACTACAAATATTACTTCAAAAATAAATCAATTTCGATGGCATCACAAATGCTGACTATATTATGATACAGCTACGCACATCCATCCCGTTTCATTTTTTCTCTTTCTCCGAAATAATTTCTCTCTCCTCCATTTTCGAGCTTTGCTCGAAAACCATCTAGTATTTATTTTACCTACCAGTTCGAAGAAGACGAAAGAAACAAAAACGACCAATTTCAATTTCATAAAGAATTCAAATCGTCGATCGGAGAGCTCTAATTTAGTTTAACAATTTCTTTAGTATCGGGTAATTAATTCCTTATCTCCCAAAAAAGCCCTAATTTGAAGCTTCTATGGACCATTTTTCTTTCTTTTGAGGTCTTTTTGATTAACAGAGTTTTAATATATAAGTTGTAAATTGATATATTTTGGTGGTGGTATTGTTCGTGTAATTTGGGAAAATGTTTTAGGGTTTCCCTTTTTGGGGTGTATTTCTTTTAAGTTAAGTTGAGTCCTTGTATCTTGAATCTTGATTCAATTTGATGTTGAAGAACTTTTTTGTTGTGGAAGCTATTGATTTGTATTGTATTTTTGTTTCTATATTTCAATATGCTGTAATTTTTATTGGATTATGATGTCGGTTAAGTATGAAACTCTAAAGCTTTTATAGAATTGAGTAAACTCGAAACATTCTTAGTGAGACTATCTAGGACTTGAGATGTATAATTAACCCTCCAAATGTAAGAAGGATTCTACGTTTACAAAGCACTCAAATATCATACTTTGTTTGTGAAATGTTACGGCTAGCACTTCAGATAGTATTGTTGTACTTCAATTGCATTTCTTTAGATTTTAGCCAGCACATTACCATTCAATTGAGAGCTTTTTATGTGTTTGGTTTTATTGCTTTCTTGATTGTTTTCCTAATTCTAGTAGAATTTACGCTTAATTCCAGTTTCTTGTTGTAGTAGGATTTGTCTCTAATTCCTAATTGGAGTATGATTTGTCTTCAATTTCTTATTGTTATGATTTGTCTTCAATTTCTTGTTGTGATTTGTCTTAAGTTCCTAATTGGAGTACGGTTTGTATCCAAATCATATTTTGAGCGGAATTTCTCTGGATTTCCTAATTGGTGTTGGATCGTCTTCGATTCCTAGTAGGAGTAATTGGATTGTTTCAAATTCCCAGTAGGAGTTATAGGATTGTCTTCAGTTCCTAAGGAGTAATAAGAATCGTCTCCAATTCCTAGTAGGCGTAGGTTTGTTTCAAATTCTTAATAGGAATAGGATTGCTTTAAAATTTTTTAAAGAGTAGGACTTTTGTCCAAATTCTAGTACAGGTAAGATTTGCTCTTCTTATTTATTTGGGAGTTTGAGATTGGATAAAAGTTCGATTCCAACTTGTCTAAGAAGTCTTTCAAAATGTATGCTTCCTTGCCTATATAAAGCCACACTATTATGAATAAAAATCAGTTTTGGATTTTATTTAATTGATGAGCTTGTGCTGTCAAAGTTTGCTAGACAAAACATCACTTGTTGTGAATTAACTATAATTTGCCTTGGCTTGACTATGTGATGTAGGTGTATCAGATAACTATTTCTTTAACTTATCAAAATGCCCAAGACAAGAAGAGATCGTTCTTCCTCTTTTGAAAGGTCTACAAAATCACCAGCTCCTTGCAGTTCAAGCTTGACATCTGAATCAAAGGCAAAACCTCCTTCTGTAACAGACGAGGACCTAAAAGAATGGGAGGATGCCAGGTGCCCTGTCTGTATGGAGCATCCTCACAATGCCGTGCTACTTGTTTGTACTGCATATGACAAGGGTTGTCGCCCCTACATGTGTGATACAAGCCATAGACACTCCAACTGTCTTGATCAATTTCGCAAGTCATTTACAGAAGGAACAACAGAGATACAGTCCGAAGAAGGTGCCCAGGCTACTTTGCAGGCGTCAGAATTCGGGGCTGTTGAAACTGTGGTAACCTTGCAGGAAGAAGTCAAATTTCAAGGTCCTGTGGCTGCTGAGATTGCTAGCATGCATAAACTCCCAGAAAAACTCGTCTGCCCTCATTGTCGTGGAAAAATCAGTGGGTGGATTGTGGTAGATGCGGCTCGTAGTTTTATGAATGCCAAGTCTCGCAGCTGTGCCTGTGAGACATGTGAGTTCAGTGGCAACTACAGCGATCTTAGAAGACATGCAAGACAAGAGCATCCACAAGTAAGACCTTCTGAGGCCGATCCTGAGAGGCAGCGAAATTGGAGACGACTTGAGAGGCAAAGGGATATAGGTGATGTGCTCAGTACCATCCAATCTAGTTTAGGGGATGAGCAAGATGATATCCCAATGGACGAACGTGGTTGGATAACGATATTTTTTCTCTTTCGGGTTTGGCATCCATCATCTAGCCCTAGGAGTAGTAGTGTCTCTAATACATCTAGGGTACGAACAAGATCACAGCATGCTAGGAGGAGAGCTGCTAGGCTTCGGGAAGGGAACCCTGATGCTGAGCAAGCCTCTACTTCTGTTGTAGAGGATGAGGATTCATCTGAGGGTGGCATAGACGTTTGGAGACGTCGTGTAAGAAGACGTCTATCCACCCCAGACGATGAAGATTGAGTGCCTCATTGAGAGTTTGTTGGATTCTCTTTGTGGGTAGTTTTAACATTAAGGTGCTGGGCATATCTTTGTTTTGAAAATGCTACCTTTCTCAGGCATGTGGGAGGAACCAAGGAAACAAACGCAGGGTGTGCGTTCCTGTATTGGAGCAGTTGCATTACTTCACCTCTGAAATTGGTTCGGAATTGTATTGGAGCTGTTCTTCATTCGAATCTGCCGAATCATCAGTGTGTTGCCTATGAACGAGCGGGTTTGTAATTTTCATCTCCTAAATGTACCAAATTGAGATGCATATTATTTTATATATCAAATTAAATGGCTTGCAGTTGCAACCCTTGCTGCTTTCTTTTCCCTTTCATTTTTCCCTTTTTATTTGTTGTTAATAGGAAGTCTTGGAACTTCTTGTTCCAACTTCCAAGCATCAGGTTTCCATTGTTTGGTTTCATTGTTTATTGTTAATTGTAAAATAGTAAAATAATAAATAATTATCAAATAAAGATATATGGATTTGAAATTTTTATCACATGCTCATATGGACAGTAACTAGAATTGGTAAATCTTTGGGAATATTTTGTTGAAGTTTAAGGACTTTAATAAATCTTATACGGTTATTAATAATCGGTAAATTAGAAAACGGTAAAATATAAAATAAATACTAATTGACGCCTTTTCGACTATAAGACACTTTATATAAATAGTAGATGTGTTACGGGGTCAAATTATTATCCCGTAATTTATTTAGTCAAATTATAACCGCCACATAACTACCCATTAACCGATGATAACCTCCCATGATTATCGAACATAACCTCCTTTTACCATTATAAATAGAGAGGTTACATACATCATTGGGAAGACTAGGCCGATATTCTTACCATACTCTATAAAAATACACCACCCTCATACTTATATCCCTTCATGATCTGAACTCATCCTACAATCCATTATTCAGTTTTCATTAATTATCATTTATTCATTACTTTCGGTTTCCCGATCTGACTTGAGCGTCGGAGGGGTTTTCCGGGAAACCACCCTCGGGCAAGGCTAACGTTGTATTGCAGGATTTGAGGTCTCATCATCGGAAGGATCAAGCATATTGACAATCGTCCCCGATTACACCTGTCTCCAGGTATTTTTAAGTGTTTTTTGCACTTCCTCGTTTCATTGCCGAAACAAGATGTATATTCAAAAATATATACGGAATTTCGTGACCATATATGGACTTAAATAAATTTTTTTTCGGTTTATCCGTAAAATAACAATATTAATTATTAAAAATACCCCACATTATTCTTAATGGTTATTTAAAATTTAAATCTCTTAAAATAGTTTCTGGAACATCATAGAATATTTATGTTATTTTATTAGACTTAAATAATTTAAACTGATTTTATTTATTTTATCGATATAATACTTATATAAAATAATAAAATATCATACATAATATTTATAAGTTTAAATTGGCTAATAAAAGTATTATATAACTTATAAAACTTTGGTATGATTTTATTAAGTTAACTATTAGTTATTTACTAATTTATCATACTAATAAAACTTGTTTAATTATTGAAAGGTGTAATATTGATAATTAAAGTTGAGTAAAAATATAAAAAGTTATAAATGTATTAATAACCTACTACCTCATAGTATATAATAATTTTGATTTAGATGGTTTATAAATTTTTTGGATTTAATACATCATTTAAATAACGGTAAATACCAAAATTGTCGAAAATGATTATAAAATCGTCATAAATTGGCATATGTAATATGATGGGACAACCTTAAATTCATTTTAATTAAGTTATTTTGATAACTTGATCAATTTGGGCCTTGTTGGAAAATTTATATGTATTTTGTAAACCAATTATTGATTATTGTCGGCAAAACTATTTCATATTTAAGAAAACAGTGTTATATGAATCTTCTATGATAATGATTTTAAAGACTTCTGAACTGTATTCTAGTTGTTTTTGTTTTGAATGAATTTCAAGACTCTTCTAAGTTATATCTATATTACTTAAGAAGGATTGTAATTAGAGGTCTTCATTTGGGTGATCAGGTCGGTTTCGGACGAGTGTCATTCGGTTTGGTTATTTTCGGTTGCATGATACGATGGGTCATACCCGGGTTGGGTCGGTTAGTCGCGGTTCGTTTGAAGATCGGTTATTCGAGCTATCGGGTTAGCATCGGTTCGGTGTCAAGTGTTAATCGGTGTCGGGTTGTCATCGGTTAATTTATTAGTTCGGTTTTGTAGGGTACAAATCGGGTTCTATGTTTTAAAACAGAATACGACTACATATTACTAATTACTATTGATTGAGTCAATATAAAATTAAGTTGTTAGTCATTTTTTAATTGATGACTAGATTCCCGTTACTTAAAGCAAAACAGTTAAAATGGAAATCAATTAGTGATCGTTATTACTTTGTTACTTTTACTTGTTTGATCAGAAATTAAAATTATAAGGTTCTACCAATTTTCATCTAATACGGTAAAAAGTAGTTAAATAAATATTGACCATTGATTATTAACTCTAAATATATGAAACCATGTATCTATAGAATTTAATTTATTAAAATATCTATCACATTATTAGATTAATTAATTAGATGATTGAATATGAGTCTATTATACTTCTATGTTAAAAATTGGTTCAGATTTATAGCAATTCGATCTAATTGAATTTTAACTAATTTTCAAAAGAAACATTTCCATACAATTTAGTGATGCCCCAATATAATACAAAGGTTATGTTTGATGATATGATTATGCTAAGCATGCTTTAGTTTTACCTATGTGGAAAAGATTATGATTTGATTTTGCTATGTTGCAAATAAAAGATGTTTATCATATGGAAAAGTTAATATTTTTGATTATTAAAATGCTATTGAAATTACAAGATATATATTATAGGAAAAATTACCCAGAATAATACGACCTTTCATTGATTTCCCAAGAATAATACGAACTTTCAATTAACCACCAATAATACGAACTTTGACATGCATTTTCCGCTGGCATACATGACCTGTTTATAACCAGTAGTACAGTTCTTTTTTTGACCGTTGCTCAGCAGGTTTCATCTCGTATTATTGGTGGTTAATTGAAAGTTCGTACTACTGGTTGAAACCTGCTGAGCAACGGTCAAAAAAAGACCTGTACTACCGGTTATAAACAGGTCATGTATGCCAGCGGAAAATGCATGTCAAAGTTCGTATTATTGGTGGTTAATTGAAAGTTCGTATTATTCTCGGAAAATTAGTGAAAGGTCGTATTATTCTGGGTAATTTTTCCTTTATTATATACAAAAATGTTTTAGCCTAAATGACGGGTACATAAGCCACAACAAATGTTGTGTGCATAATTAAACGACTCACCAATGTTGAGCGCGTACGGTAGACCAACTACCAACCGAGTCACAGGATGACTCACAGAGTACCCATGCAAACTTATAATTTGAGTTTAAAGTTGATTTGGATCCATTGAAATCTTATGATTCATGATGAAAAATGAGAACTTGGAATAATTATAAAATCATTGAATTGAGTTTGAATAATAATATGATTTATCAAATGAAATGACAACTTTCAAAATGAATTTACTCAAACCAAAATGTTTTAACTTGTTTGACGGGCACTAGTGTGTTTTACTCAGCCTTTTGCTGATACTATACTCTGTATGTTTTTCAATGGTTTTTATTTTTAGAGTGAATCCCCATGGCACCTCGACAAAGAAGTGATATGCGAGCGATGGATGAACTTTAGTTGAAGTTTGACTCCCTTTTGTTTAAATCTCTTTAATGTATCTGAGAGTATTAACACAGTTGTTTAGATTTAAACTATTTAAAAGATGTAATTCAAACTTCTGACTTATTTCGATTTAGTTGTAATTTTCGTTTATTTTGGACACTCAGACTTCCGTTATATTGCTTTGGTTTTGGTTCAAGTATTTTACTTGGACATTGGCTTAACTTTGGAGTAACCCCCTTAACTGTGCTGGCAAAAGTGAGTTTCTGCTTGATTAATACTAAATTCCCAATGATTTGGGGCAGTTACAACATCTATACATAGGTGGCTTCTTCAAACTTGTAGCTCAATTTTTAAAGTTCAATAAAAATCCAACACTTAAGTTTGTTTTCTTAAGTTTGTCTTGAAAGAGCAAGCTTGCTCTATTCGTAAGGCATTTCCTTGTGAGTGAAGTAACGACGCGTTTGGTAGATGGTAATAAACTGCGGTAATAGGAATAAAAAACTAGTGTAATTTTGGTTGAAAATTTCTTTGCTACCTTGATGGCCATGATTGACAACCTTCAATCATCACATTTTGTTTATAAAATTCATTCCAATGCATTACCAATGGGAGAGGTGGTATTAGGTGGCAATGGAAATTTGTGAACAAAAAAACTTTTTTGTGATCAAAGTTCCATCGCCTTGGGAATGACATAAAAGTTTGGATGAAATTTTACACTATAAATCATTTGCATTACCACCATTTAGTACTACTAACCAAACAGACCGTAAGGGTTCTTTCTTGTGTATGTGCATACATTGGTAAAGATTCAACAATCTTTAGAAATTATGCATTTCCTCACCATCTTGGGTCTGTATTTGGGATGTGCTTCCTTCAATATTAGGTGATTCTTCAAAGAACCACCCATAATTGGATCAACTAGTACGAGAACGAGAATTTCAAGACCCTGAAACATTATAAACAACTGCCTAGGACATCACATTACTAATCAAATGTTAATTGATCATATTCATGACGATGTTGGGTTCTGATTTGGGAGTTTTGGAGAATTAGCGAAAAAAATCCGTGCAATCCCGTGGAGGGAATTCGTTTTGCAAATTGATGAATTCCTTCCTTTTATTGTTTTTTTCTGTTTTTTTGTCTATATTTTTTTCATTTCATTGTCTTAATTAATGAACGTGGCATTATAGTCTGTGTGCGTTGTGTCTGTGATTTTCTGAAAATTGAATTATGGTGTTCAAGACCTTAGTTCTTGGTCTGATTTTTGTGCATAGCTTCATCATCTGTGTTGTCATTCGTTTGCATCATGAGTATGGAAAAAAGGATTAATGTACTTACTAAACTAGTTGAACAAACAACCCAAGTTGTTGCTAAACAAAAGAATTCCCTTGACAAACCCCAACCAAACCCTAATAAAGTCTATGAAGATAGAATTGTTAGGCTGAATGTTTTTGAATTTGATGGAATCACATGAAGCCGAGGCATACAATGAATGGGAAAAGAGTATAGAAAGGTACTTTGAACATAAAGACACCCTCCGGAACAACAATATAAGCTAGCTAAGGTGAAACTGACCAAATTGTCAGCAATCTGGTTTGACGGTATTCAAAAACAAAGATAGAGAGAGGATATAGACATAATTATATCTTGGGACAAACTTAAGAAACATCTAAGATGTAAATATGTGCAGTGTATCTATAAACCACAGTTATATGCCAATTGGAGCAACCTAAGGTAGGGGTCTAGGTCAGTGTTGGAATATATTCATGAAGGAGAGGAACTTATTGTTTTGTGTGAGGTAAATGAGCCTTTAGGTTTCTTGGTGGTCTAAAGGACGATATCAGAGAGAAGTTGGATACATTACAAAATTTGACTTATAAAGAGGCTTGTAGTAGTACTTTGATTTTAGAAATGGCTGCTAAAAGAAAGGATAGCAACCATACCTATGATACCAGCTGGTTCGCCAAAATTCTTAGCAACAAGCCAACCCCTCATCAGTAAGGATAAGGCAAGTGTTTCAAAGGATGTAATTTGTCTGGAATGCCATGGAAATGGATATGACAAGTGTGAGTGTCCAAATGCTAAGGCACTTACTCAAAGGGAATGGGATGAGATTAAGGAAAGAACTGGTCCCAAGGCTATGTTATTGCATATAGGTGTAAAGAAAGAGGTCATCTTACCCGCTATTTTTGCTAGTGAGCCCGAGGGAATCATACAAGGTCAATAGTTTAAGTGTGATGGAAAGAGTTGAATCTAGTACATATGAGGTAAGTAAGGAGGAAGATGACATAGAACAAATCTACCTTGAGAAGGAGCTTCACAATCTATTGAGAAGGAATTAGAGTCCTTAAGGGCCTAAGGTCAAGAATTCAGACCAAAGAGAGAACATTTTTCAAACTTAATGTAGAGTTGGGAAGAAATTGTGTGATTTAATCATTGATTGCGACAATGAATCTAATTGTGTCAGAGAAGAGCTTGTCAAGACCCTTGGGTTAGCAACCAAACCTCATCCATACCCTTACAAATTCAGATGGCTAGATGAACACACAGGAAACATAGTAAGGAGACAGTGTTCTTTGAGCTTCAGTATAAGGTATGTTAGCTATATTTTATTCATATTTTATCCCCATTGTTTAGTTGGATTATGTTGGAATTTGATACAGCTATACTTGTTTTATTTAGGATTTTACGCTTGGTTTGATGTTTTTTTGTTTTGTTGCATTTCAGGTAAAACTCATCAAACCAAGCATAAATCAGCCCTTTTGACGTATATGTTACTCACCCAACTCCAAAAAGCTCAAGGGAGTAAGACCTTAATAAGCCAAGTCAAGAAAATAAGTCAAAACGAGAGCCAAAATAGCCCATTTAAATCCACATGACCAAAACTGGCTCGAGCCAAGGTTGCTCGAGCAGCCTTACACATGTACTTGAGATCAAAAGCCGGATATAGCCCTCCTGAAGGTCACACGAACGGTCGAGCGAGGTTGTTCGAGTCGAGCGAGCTACTTTTCACATTCGGTGAAATTTTTGAAGTTTCTGATGTTGAACCTGATGGTGGTTCGACTGGTCGAGTGACATGGGTGTCAACAACTTTTCCGATCTTTTTAAATAATATTCGAGGTTCAATCACATTTTGTTGCTTCCAAGACTTCATAGCCACCCTACTCTATCAATTAAGGGTGACACATCCCTGCTACAACCTAGGGGTGATGGAGCAATCATGAAACCACCACCCTACCCTATCCACTTGTGTTGAAGCCTATAAATAGACAAGAGGAAGAGGGAGCTCAAATCTCAGATTTCACATTTCATTTTGAGTAACTTCTATGTATTCTTCATTAGCTTTGCTTTCATTTCAATAGAGAATTAGTGTTTAGCAAAGTTTTTCTTTCAAATCATTAAAGTACTTTCAATTCCATTACAATCTTAATCCCATCTCTTATTGCAACATTTTGCAACTTGGATTCATCTACCATTGGTGAATTACTATTGAAGATTTGGAAGGTATTGCTTTGAATCATCAATTCATCTTATTCATCCTTAGATTGAACTTAAAAGAGTAATTTTTATCTTTGCTTATATTATTTCAATTCATGTCACTTAGTTATTCTTGATTGTTTGCCTTTAGTTTCATATATTCATGTTTGTTGTTCTTCAACTTGTTGCACTCATCTTATTTGAATACTCTAACTTAAATTATTCATCTATGGTTCTTGGCTTATTTGCAATTTTCAATTTCAATATGTGTATAAGTGAGTAGTTTGTTAGGCTTAGGTTAGGCATTATGACCATGTATGTAGTTTGATTTACTTTCTTTACCTTTGGCTTGGTTGTTTTATAGTTTGAGATGGATTTTGCTATCATGGTAGTGTCACTATATTGAGGGCGAGAGTCGATTTCTAATGATAATCCATGCTTGAAAATTGCTTCATGTCCATGAGAATAGGTAGATGTTTTGATCGGAAATGTTGAGTGTGTGCTCCATGTCTTAAAATGTGCTTAGCTCCATGAGATTAGGTAGTTGAGTATAGGAATTTTTTGTTGCTCGAGAGAGAACATTAGTATTCAAGATACGTTCTTCCCCATAACCCATATGCATGACCTTAGGTTGAAGATTAGTAAGCACTACTTTGGTGAGAAAGTCTAGCCTTTGTCTCTTCATCATCATATTACCTTTTTATGTGTTTGAAGTGCCTTTAATTTTATGTTCTTGGTTAATTAGCATCTTTACTTGTTTTATGCTTTTTTTTAGCTTTAGTCTTTATTTACTTGTTTTAGTTAATTACACCAACAAACATCATATTATACGTTTTCAAACATAATAATCGATCGAAAATCTATAGACTTAACCCCCATTTCCTGTGGATTTGACCTGTACTTGCTGTTGTACAAGCTACGCCGTCCATTTGCGGTATTACTATTGAAGGACGTAAAGTTCTGATTAAGGTCATTCCATGATCAAGTAGCGTGATGTGTCGAAAATGGATGCTTTTCATATATTAATAGGAAGACCTTGGCAACATGATAGGAAAAGTATGCATGATGGTAATTCTAATGTTTATTCTTTAAAGCATGAAGGAAAGATCAAGGAATTGCTACCCCTACCTCTCCATAAAGCCATTCCTCATATTAAGGACAAACCACCAATACGCGTGATTAGTAGGAGCGATTGTGACAAACTACTAAGGATAGGACAAGGGATTTTAATTCTATTTACTAAAGAAGTGTCTAATGAACATAATCGTAAGCACCCGACCTTGCAAAAGCTATAGAAAGAATTTAAAGATGTGTTTCCCGATGATCTACATAAGGACTTACCTCCAATTAGAGAAATAAAAAAGTAATTGTCTTGATACCAGGGATAACCTTACCTAATAAGTTAGCCTATAAGTATAATCCTAGTGAAATTAAAAAACTATAAAGACAAGTAAAGAAATTAATGGCTAGAGGATATGTTAGGGAAAGTATGAATCCCTGTGTTGTGCCCACTCTGTTAGTACCTAAAAAGGATGGAACGCAAAGAATGCGTGTGGACAGTTGGAGTATCAAAAACATCACCACTAAGTATAAATTCCTAAATACCAAGGTTAGATGATCTCCTATATAAATTGGCTGGTTCTAGTTAGTGTAGTAAGAGTGATTTTAGGAGTGGATACTATCAAATTAGGATGAGGGACGGGGAAAAATGGAAGGCTACATTTAAAACTAAGTATGGATTTAATGAGTGGTTCGTGATGCCTTTTGGACTAATAGGGGCACCTAACACCTTCTTGAGATTGATGAATGAAGTTATTAGACCAACCAAGGAAAGTTTGTGGTAGTCTACCTAGATAACATTCTAATACATAGCAAAGAGGTAGGAGAACATCTTGATCACCTCAAAAAATTGTTTAAGGTCTTAAGGCAGCAACAATTATATGGTAAATTGGAAAAATCATTATTTTTTTTTGCCAGAAGTAAATTCTTAAGGGTTCATAACTGAGAAAGATTGAGTTAAGGTGGATCCAATAATGATAGAAGCCATAATAATTAGCAACATGGCTAGTTCCTTCCAGCATTACCCTAAGTGAGGTCCTCTAATTTTTATGGCTTAGCTTCATTCTATAGAAGTTGGAGACTGGTTATTTGCAAACTGCAAGCAGAAGGAGGAGTGGGAATTTCAATTCAATTTACACTAGTGGAAAAAAAGCTATTGGCTGCTACTAATAGGATGCGGTTTATTGATATAGGTAGCTAATAGGAGCAATAAAATTTAGGTTAAAGAAAAAGGATCAATGGCTGCGGTTTTTATCCACGTCCGCAGCCAATATGCAAATTTTCAAAAACAAAAGCTCAATGGCTGCGGGTTTGCATATGTTCGCAGCCAATAGCCCATTCATAAAATTAAAAATTCCGCCTTGCAGCGTCTTTTTTATTCTTTAAACCATCGTCTTCTTCTTCTTCACCAAAGCTATTGGCTCACTGTTTCATTTACTTTTTACTTCAACAAAATTTAGCTTCTTCTTCTTCCTTGCTCATTGCTACTTCTTCACAATATTTAGCTTCTTCTTCTTCTTCTAACTTCAACGAAACCCACGACATTTTCATAAACCCTTCTTCCTAGCTCACTGCTACTTCTTGAAACCCATTGAAACCCACAACATTTTCTTGTTCACTCTGCTACTTCTTATTCATAAACCCACGGCTGTGTACTCGAAATTTAAGCCTTTGGTCTTGTTCATCTTCAAAACCCACGAAATTAAGATAATTTTTCTCTTTATAATTTGCTGAACCTTTAAGTTTGCAAGATATTCATGAAAACACTCGAGGATGTGCACTAATTTAGTTTTTGTTTTTCTTTGTAGATTACATAACCCATGGTTGTGTACTCATTATTGTTCTTCTTCTTATAAACAGGTATACAAACCCAGGAAAAACCTCATTATTGGGTTTTGAAATGATTATAATTTCTCTAATTGCTTTCATGATTTCTGGGTTTTTGTTTAATTTTGGACCAGATTTTTTATTGGATTTGTTATGGTGTTGTTTTTACCTTATATTTCATTTTTTGATTTAAATTTTCTCTCTGGCAATTTAAAATGCTGTTTTTAGGGATGAAATGGCATAATTGTGAATTTAAATTTTGTTATGGTGTTGTTTTTGTTATGGGATGAAAATGGCATAATTGTGAATTTAATTATAATGGCATAAATTTTGTTATGGTGTTGTTTTTGTTATGGGATGAAAATGGCACAAATTTTGTAATGGGATGTTAAATGCATAATTGTGAATTTAAGAGTGTTTCATAGGATTTATGTATATTCATTTCAAGCGAGTATTTGTTTGCAGTTGAAAGCTTTAGGCTGTGGTTGAGTTCTATATGTGTCCTTTGTAATACTTACTTGAACCAATGATCTTGCGATTTAAGTTTCAACCTTCCATTCCTCAATTCAACATGTTAAAATTTAATTATATAATTAAAGCTAATTTTAAGTTTCTCAATGTTTGTTGTGTTTTAGAGCTTTGTTTTTTTAAACTAATTTTTATTTGGTTTTTCATTGTATACAGGGGCGGTTCTGGCCCGGTTCAAAGTGTGCAATGGAACAGGATCCCTAGAAAAAAGGGGCCTCATATGTAAAATGCTGCTGGACCTTTCAATGATTCGAAGTAGAGAAGCTGGTCACCTATTCATCTTAAAGAAAAGACATCAGGGGTTCAAACATGGTTAGAGACAAATTTTTGAAATTGATGTTATTATTTTTGTTGACTGGATTGTACTTCCCAAAGTCCCAAACCCTTGATTCACACACCCTTCATTTTTGATCTTCTTCAATTTAATTTTCAAGGTTCCCCATGTACCCTCTAGCATTAATTTTTCCACTAAACGCTAACTGCACTCATCAATTAGTAGTAATTTTTTTTAATGTAAAGAAAGTAAAACACTTTAAAAAATAAAATTTATCAAAAAGAGCTAAAGCCCACAATATAATATAAGAGAGGGAGTAATGGTCGACGAAGCACCGGCGAGATGGAAGTGACCGACGAGAAGATCAAGTGGCTGGCGGGATGGAAGTAGCAGCAACAATAGGCAAAAAGTAGGTATTGTCTTGTGTGGGTATTTTTTCTCTGATTATTTTTTAATAAAGATGAGTTTGATGACTTTATTTATTCTAAAGTTTTTAATTTTTGTCCAATTCCTTATTCAAGAATAGGTTTGTTTTACTGTTTTATTGAATAACAATTTTAATGTTTGTTGGAGGCTATGATTGTGTAGAAACTCAATTTGATTTTGGTGAATTTGTGGGTTATTTAATGATACTTATAATATTTAAAAAAAATTTATTGTTTAAAGATTTTGTGAAATGTGATTAGAAAATCTCTAGTAAGTTCCCTATAAATGCTATCTTTTAATATTAAAGTATTTTCAAAATCATATTGGGCCCCGATTTTCATATGAAAATAAAATCAAACAGGGCCCCTATGATCTTTGCTCCGCCCCTGATTGTATAAGTTACATAATCCCAAACCCACAAAACTTCAAGGTATAATTTTTACTTTGATTTTGTTTGATATGTTTATGTGCTTATATATATAGTTGATGTTATTGTTAGTTTGTTGATAATTTTTTAAGTATTACATTTTTTAAAGTTGTTCAAGTTCTTAATTTAAGTTCTTTAAGTTCTTTAATTTTTAAGTTTTACATTCTTTTCAAGTTGTTATATTTAGTTTGTTAATTATTTTGATATGTGTATTTTGTTTAAACTTGTTAATTCATTATGTATGTAGTTTACTTGAGTATATAGTTTACTTTTTTTTTTAAATTTTTTTTAAATTTGTTAATTCATTATGTATGTAGTTTACTTGAGTATATGTATGTAGTTTAATTAATTATGTATGTTATTTAATTTTGTATATAATTTATTTATGCATGAACAATCACAATATAGTTTACTTATTATGTATGGTTTGTTAATTTATTAAAATACACTTAATTTTAGTAATTTCAATAATATGAAGTTGAAATAGGGTTAGATGGGGTAAATTTGGGTTATCTAGGGTTAAGTGTGTATATATATATATATATATATATATATATATATATATATATATATATATATATATATATAAGGTTTGGATCATGTGAAAACCAATTAAAATGGTGAAAACTGAAAACAGGGGTACATAAAAGCTCAAATGGAGTACATATTTGGGTGGCAGTTTTGTAAATAATTAGACATTTGCTAAATAGTGTACATATATGCTTAAAAGGAGTACATATTCAGATGGCATTTTTGTAAATAATATGAACTTTTTTCTTCACAAAAAATATGTACACCTTATTAGATAATATGTACCCCTTTTTGCTAGAATATGTATACCTCTGTCTGGTTTTCAGTTTTCACCACTTTAAGTGTTTTCACTTGATCCTACCCCTATATATATATATATATATATATATATATATATATATATATATATATATATATATATATATATATATATATATATATATATATACACTTATGTATGTGATGTGTATTATATTTGTTTTGAATTAAATAATCACACTTAGGATGACAAAAGATCGTTCTTGGATGTATGGATGCATTGAATCGCCAGAATTTATTTATGGCGTATTAGAATTTTGTAGTGTTGCGGTGGAACATCAAGTTAGGACGGGGGGAGTTGGTTTTTATTGCCCATGTGTCAATTGTGGCAATGTATCAAAGGTAGATAGTGTTTATATCCTTAGGGAGCACATACTTCGACGTGGGTTTAGGCCTCAATATCATGTTTGGGTTTGGCATGGTGAGGAGGGAGTTTACAAGGAAAAGAGTGTTGTTGAAGATGTCAATAATGTGGCCGATGTCAATTAGGATGTAGTGGATGAAGAGAATGTTGATGAGGATGTGGATCATGTTGATGAGATGATGGAGGGAGTCGAGGACGAGTTAAGAAAACTTCCTCGTGTATTTGACATATTGACAGAGGCTTTTCAAAAGCCTTTGTATCCTGGATGTACAAAGTTCACCAAACTTACAACAATTTTGACGATTTTCAAAATTAAGTCAAAGTTCAATTGGAGTGACACTAGTTTCAGTATGTTATTAGAAGAGTTAGGTGCGATGCTTCCTGAGGGAAATGAACTTCCAAAGTCGACATACTATGCCAAAAAGCTAATGTGTCCTTTCGGGTTAGAGTACCAGAAGATTCATACGTGTCCGAATGATTATGTATTGTATCGGAATGAAACCGAGAACTTAGAAGAGTGTCCTAGGTGTGAGTTATCTCTTTACAAGCGTAATGGGGCTCGAGAAGCTAAAGGGCCCTTGGCTAAGGTATTGTGGTATCTTCCAATAATACCATGATTCAAGCGTTTGTTTTCTATAAAGAAAGATGTGTTAAATTTGAGGTGGCATGCAGATAGGGTGAAGAAAGATCACTTGCTCACACATCCATCCGATTCTCCGGAGTGGAAGAGTATTGATAGGTTGTACAAGACTTTTGGGGATGAAGTTCGTATTTTAAGGCTCGGACTGTGCACGGATGGAATGAACCCATTTGGCAATCTTAGTTCTCAACATAATACTTGGTCGGTACTTTTAGTGATCTATAATTTGCCACCTTGGTTGTGTATGAAGCGTAAGTACATTATGCTTTCCCTTCTTATTTCGGGTCCTAAGCAACCTAGTAATGACATAAATGTATATCTTAGACCTCTCGTTGAGGATTTGAGAAAGTTGTGGGATGAAGGAGTTTCCGTGTTTGATGCATATGCTAATGAGGAGTTCCCCTTGCGTGCAATGCTTTTATGTACCGTTAACAATTTTCCGGCGTATGGAAACTTATCAGGTTATAAGAAAGCGTGCCCAATATGTATCGATGACAAGGAATCCACGTGGATTCCTAAGTGCAAACATGTAATCATGAACCATCGAAAGTTCCTCCTACGAGATCACCAATACCGTAAGAAGAAGAAGATGTTCAACGGGGAGGTTGAGGACCGTGTAGCTCGTCAACCGTTGACCGGTTATGAGGTTTACGAACAGGGGAAGGGGGTTGAGACTGTATTTGGTAAAACAGGGCATGTGCAAGGGGGTGAAGACCGATTGTGGAAAAAAGAATCAATCTTTTGGACGCTGCCATATTGGTGAGATCTATAGGTTAGGCATTGTCTTGACGTTATGCATATAGAGAAAAATGTATGCGATGCCATACTCGGGACTCTCATGAACATTCTGGGTAAGACAAAGGATGTTATGGCCGTGCGAGATTACTTTGAATGTAAGGGTACTCGTCCGGAGTTGTGGGCACAGGTTAAGGTGAGTAAGAAAAGAGATGGAGTTGATGAAGTTGGTGGCAGTAGCAAGGGAAAGGTCGTTAAGAAGAAGATGAGTAGTGAAAAAGTCTATTTGTCTCCAGCTTGCTACACATTGTCCAAAGCAGAGAAGCGAGCCTTTTGTGAGTCGTTGTATGGCATTAAGGTTCCGTCTGGGTACTCATCCAACATGAAGAGATTTGTGACCCTAAATGGTGAATTGAAGTTGGGAAGCATGAAATCTCACGATTGACATGTTATGATGGAAGTGTTCTTACCGATTGCACTCCGTGGAATACTGCCAAAAAATGTGAGATATGCCATTACCGATCTATGTTCGTTCTTCAACACAATTTGTAGTAAAGTTCTTGATCCCTTTAAACTTGATGCTCTTCAAGTCGACGTGATTGTAACTTTATGGGAGTTTGAGATGTATTTTCCACCTTCTTTCTTTGACATAATGGTTCGTCTTATTGTTCATCTTGTTCGTGAAATCAAGCTTTTGGGTCCAGTTTTTTTAAGGTTGTGTTATCCTTTTGAGAGGCACATGGGTGCTTTACAAAACAAAGTGAGGAATCCAGCACAACTTTATAGCCGAGTATATGGCTATGGCAAAGCCTATTGGACATCCCACCTCTCGACATGAAGGAAGACTTGTGGGAAAAGGAACAATTGGCTCCAAAATAATCACACCTTCTCGGGATAGTCTTTTACAAGCACACCTGTATGTGTTGCATCATATTTCAGAAGTTCATCCTTTTTTGAATGAGCATTTTGATATATTGCGCGCAAAATATCTGTCTAAAGGTGATAGGGCATTGATGCATTTGCATAACAAGACGTTTATTTAGTGGTTTCATAATCGAGTAATATGTGAAGAACTAAAGGGTGTATCTGAAATTGTTAAGTGGTTATCTTTTGTTCCTCGTAATGATGTCAACAAATATGAGGATTACGATGTCAATGGGTTCACATTTTGGACTGAGGGTCAAGATAAGAAGTCATCGTATCTGCAGAATAGTGGGGTTTCTATTTTCTCGTCATCTACATTTTACGCGAGTGCCAAGGAATAATCGCCGGTTGATGCTAAATCGGTATACTACGGGCGGGTAGATGAAATATGGGAGCTTCAAGCTTGACTATTGTACTTTCACTATGGGTCTTTTCTAATGCAAGTGGGTGGATAATAATCGACGATGCGTTAAAAATGATGACCCTTGTGGATTCACTCTTGTAGACTTAGAACGTTTGCGTGATAGTGAGGAGCCATTCATACTAGCCTTACAAGCCAACCAAGTATTTTACATTGTAGACCCTTCTGATAAAAAATGGTCTATTGTTATACCGGGAAAAAGAAGTATCCTTGGTATAGGTGATGTTGATGATGAGGAAGAATATAATGCTTTTGAAGACTCCCCACACTTTATCAATCCAAAATCGGTTAATGAAGATGATGAAGATGTTTGTTATATGCGTGTAAATCACACGGAAGGAATACATTTGAATTAAGTGATTCACAAGGTATGACTTATTTAAGGTTTTTAAAGCATTTTTGTCACTATTTGGTATATATTATTGTGTTGAAGTTGTTAGAATCGAAAATAATTGTCATTTGCTTGAAATTAAGTGTTAAGTTGCGATTTCATCGGTTTTGAAGCGTTTATGTCACTTTCGCTCGTAAAATAGCTTAAACTTGGTTTGTTATGCACGAAACTTGACACACAACACTATTTGGTATACATTATTGTGTTGAAGTTGTTTGAATCGAAAATAATTGTCATATGCTTGAAATTAAGTGTTAAGTTGCGATTTTAACGGTTTTGAATCGTTTCTGTCACTTTCGCTCGTAAAATAACTTAAAATTGGTTTGTTATGCACGAAACTTGGCACACATCTACGACTATCGTAAAGGGATTCGAAGATTTCTAGCTTCCGGTTCCAATGCTAGAATGGACCCTTGAGAAACTATCGGACGCGTAAGGTAGTTTCGTCAAATGGCTATATGATTGGGTCCGACTCACAGCCAAGGTAATAATCTTTTGTATTATCTTACTTTTTTTTATTATTTCAATTGCGTGAGTATTACACTTTAATTGTATAAAATGAAATAGGAAAAGAGTTCAAAGGGTTCTAAGAGAGAGATCGGTTCCTCATTGACGGTGACAATCAATCAAATCTTGACTGATGGGAAGCTTAAAGATCTCTCTTCAGATTGCCTATGGCTGCACAAAGGTGCATCTCGCATGCGTGAGGAGGACCTAATTATTCTGCCCCTTAGCACGAAACAATTCTGCTTTGTCGAGGAGCCTAGCGTCATTATTGGTCCTAATGACATTGGGCAATTTTTGCGAGGGGAGATGTTGAATATCGCCCTTATCTATGTCTACATGATGTATGTTATGTTCTTATCTTACAATTTAGATTTTATTGTCTAATTGTTTTAATAATCGAATTACTGACAAAATTTTCTTATTCGTGAGTTTAGTGCGGCGTAGGAGAAGCTGAATTGCCTCGAACCTCCAATAAAATTTGGATGGTTTTGTCTTGAGTCGATTTCGGGTGCTAGGAGTGATAGTGATCCAGATGACATCAAAGCATACATTGAACGTGCTCTGAAACATTCCTTTGCATCTAAACACACGTTCATTCTGGCCCCATACTATGAAGGGTAGAGCTGTTCATGGGCGGGTAGCGGATCGGGTAGCACCTAAAAATTCTACCCGCGGGTTCAAATATTCAAAAGCCCGCCCGCATTCGCGGGCATATTTATTTGTCGCTACCCGCCCTTTTTTAAAGCGGGCGGGACCCACGGGTAGGCGAGTATTTTTATATAAAAATTTAAACATAAATCATAAAAGTTACGTTTTTATAAGAACAAACAAAATATAATACATTATCTGAAATACTCTAAATATATATAGTCTAAAAATACTCAAATTACATGAATATTAAATATAGACGGTGGAGTCGGCTACTTGTTCAAAATTTTGATAATCGATTGCTTGAGTGCTTTGAAGGTTAAAATAATTAATGTCTATAAGAAGTAAATCTTAAGACTAGTAGAAAAGTAATAACCTAAAGTTGGGTATATGTCATGTAGTAGTATAATCTAATATTTAATAGAATCAATTATTTAATAAATAATATATTAAACTAGCGGGCAGGCGGGTTTACCCGCGGCTATTTTTTGGTGTCGCTACCTGCCCGTTTATCTTGGCGGGCGGGTATTGCCCGTCCAAACTTTAGATTTTTTTTAAAAACGTTGTCCATGCCCGCCCGATTTTCAAGGTCGAATTGGGCGGGCCTAGCGGGTAGCCCGCCCATGAACAACTCTAATGAAATGTAAATTAGTTTAATTTTTGAAATTGAACTTATATTTTGATTTTATTTATGTTCACCTATTCTCTATCTTGTTGATTTAAAATCGCGGTTTTTTGTAGTGTGCATTGGATGCTTTTGGTTATATGTCCTATGACGAATACGGTGCAAGGACAAGCTTGCCTCGCACATAAAATTCAAAGCTTTGTTGAATGCGTAAGTTTATAAATTGTCAACCAATTTCATTTAAGTGTTATATATATAGATATATATATATATATATATATATATATATATATATATAGATATATATATATATATATATATATATATATATAATATATATATTTATATATATATATATATATATATATAGTATATATATATATATATATATATATATATATATATATATATATAGATATATATATATATATATATATATATATATAGATATATATATATATATATATATATATATATATATATAGGGGAGGGATCCAATGAGAAGGGTATTGAAAATAAGAAGGGTAAGAAGGATGTTATACACCCTTGATTTCACTTACATAAAAAAATCTATGGTCACGATTGAGCCAAAAACACATAATTGTAAAAGTACTATGTTACAACAGAAAAGGTAACTATGACATCAATTTAAAAAGTTCTTTTTTTATAACATAGTATCCTTTTTGGATACATAGTAAACTAACAAAATCAAACAAAAATCCTTCTCATCCTTCTCATTTTAAAATTCTTCTCATTTGATCCTAAATCTATATATAATATATATATATATATATAATATATAGATTATATATATATATATATATATATATATATATATATATATATATATATATATATATATATATAATTTGGCAGTTAAAAATGAATATATACCAAAAGCAACCAAAAACAAGAGTCCAGAAATTAACTCCGGATCAAGCACCCCAACAGGCTGAGGCCCAACCAGACGCCTCCTCACATAACAAGCAAGTCTCTCATCCTATCTGTACATCTAGCAGAAACTCTAAAAATAATATCTCTAGCAATCTGGTTGGGGTTACAAAAGTAATTATCAAAAATAACAAAATTTCGCTGCTTCCATATTCCATAGATCATCTCAGTCCAAAGCGCGACAACAGTTTTAGCACGGCTGGTCTTCTTGTTGTTGAGGCGTTGCATGAGGTCGACTTCCTCTTGAAGACGACGGGACTCATTTTTGAAGTCAAGGCTAGCAAAAATCACCTTCCGTATCTCTTTGGCATTTGGGCAATCAAAAAGAAGGTGGTTCAAAGTTTCATCCTCTAAGTGGCAAAAGACACAATGCATATCACAATTATCCATCCATTTGCTAACTCGGTCTTTCGTGGCAAGCCTGTTTTGGAGAGCTAACCAAGTGATGAAGAGGGCGCTAGGCGATGCAAAGTTTCTTTTCATGATGTTTCTCCAATTAACGATGGGGGTATCTTCAATGAATTTATGGTAGGCTTTTCCTATGGAGAATTTGCCTCTATTAAGGAAGGAGTCCCAATTGTTGTGAGTATTGACTACTGTTCTTTGCTTGATGATTTTCTTGAAGCTCCAAGTCGCATGCATAGATATTGCCACGGAGAACACATCTTTGCCTTTGAGGTAGTAGCTATGTACCCATTTAACCCACATGTTTTCCTTGTTCTGAGCTATGTTCCAGAGGTGCTTAAGGAGGGCGGCTTTGTTCCATTTGTGCATGTCCCGCAGATTTATACCACCTCTGTCAAACGGCATCACCATCTGATCCCAGGCCACCGAGGCTTTCCTAGAGATGCCTTCCTTCCCAGTCCAAATGAAGGATATACAAACATCATCAGTCATTTTCATGAGCTTCTTAGGTAGGCAAAAGATTTGAGCCCAGTAATTCTCAACTCCCCTGAGGACACTACGAACCAATTGGATCCTTCCGGCGTATGAAAGGAGTTTAGAAGACCACCAATGGATTTTGCCCAGGATTTTGTCAAGGAGAGGACGACATTCGTGGATATTAAGTTTCTTCGAGTGGAGGGGAACACCAAGGTACCTGAAGGGGAAGGACCCAGGAGCCATATGAAGGAACTGTTGGATGGCAATTTGGGTCTGAGTGGAAACCCCTGCAGTGTAGACATTACTCTTGGTCGGGTTAGCTTCAAGGCCCGAGGAGGCGGAGAACTGCTTAAACGTTGCCATAAGAGTCTCTACCGATTTCACATCACCTCTACAAAACATGAGCAGATCATCAGCAAAAAGCAGGTGGGTGAGGTTCACACGGCTGCATCTGGGGTGGAAGAAGAAGTGGTCACTGCTTTTCAGGTTTGCCATGAGTCGCGATAGATATTCCATACCGATGGCGAAGAGGTAAGGCGATAGGGGATCACCTTGGCGTAACCCTTTAGCAGCTTTGAATGGTTTGAGGGGTTCACCATTGAGGAGCACTGAGAAAGATACAGACGAAACACACTTCATTATCCATCGAACGAATCTCGGGGGAAAACTCATTTCCTCCATGACATTCTGAAGGAATTGCCAATCAATGGAGTCATAGGCTTTCTTGAGGTCCACCTTTATCATACAGCTAGGGCTGTTATTCTTTCTAGTGTAGCCTTTGATGATTTCTGCAGCCAGAAGGATGTTGTCAGAGATTTGTCTACCAGGGATGAAACCAGATTGAGCGAGCCCAACCACTTTGCCAACCACTTTCTGCAGCCTTGAGGTTAGAATGCGCGAGATGATCTTATAAATGACATTACAGCAGGCAATCGGTCTATAGTCTCCCATAGTGGTTGCATTACTCTTTTTGGGAATAAGAGTAAGGGTGGTGCAATTTATGGGGGGGAAGAGGGTCCCGTCATTGAAGAACTAGATGATAGCTGCATGTATGTCTCCCTTGATGATGTGCCATGTTGCTTTGAAGAATTTAGCATTAAACCCATCTATACCAGGAGCTTTGTTATCCTGCATGCCAAAGAGAGCGCTCTGGATTTCATCTTCAGTAACATCATGGATGAGTAAATCAATATCCCCCGCATCAAGCTGGGCCCCTCTGCGCATACTAACTCTGTCTATGTCTCTTAACCCTTGGGATGTTGTGCCTTGGAGGTTTTTGTAGAAGCTAGTGATATGCTCCCGAATCTCTTTAGGATGAGTAATCTGATTCCCATTACTGTCCCATACTCTGTGAATGCCATTGGAAGCTTGTCTCTCTTTAATAGCTGCGTGGAAGTAAGCAGTGCTATCGTCTCCGAATTTGAGCCAATTGATTCTAGCTTTTTGCTGAAGGGCAATGCCATCAATTTTCCTCCAGTGTCTCAGCTCTTGAAGGGTTGCCTTTTCCTTAGAAATCAAGCTACTATCCTTTGGGGCTGTTTGGAGCTTAGTTTGGATGTTGTCAAGCTCCGCTTCAAAGTGAAGGATTTTATTATGAATGCCTTTGAATTTTGTGGAGTGGAGGAGCTTCAGCTCTTTCTTCACATTTTTCAGCCTACGCCAGATCTTCTCCAAACCTGTACCAGGGACATCCATATGCCACGCTTTCTCAATAGTAGGAAGAAACTCAGGGTGGTAGATCAGGTAGTTTAAGAATCTGAAGGGCTTCGGCGTATTGGAGTCATTTAGAGAGTCCAACTTCACCAAGATGGGGCAATGGTCAGAGGAGTGGGCATTATCATACTGGGCTGTAGTAGCTGCAAAGGTGCTCATCCAAGGAATGTTCCCAATGGCGTGATCAATCTTGGATAGGATCCGGTTCTCTCCTTCTTCTCTGTTTGACCAGGAGAATTCATGGCCTTGCTCCCTAGGAGCGTGAAGGTCCATTTCCTCTAGCCACGTTTTCATATCATTCATTTCATAAGTTGAAGCCTGTGAGCCTTGTCTGTGTTCTCCCTTGTAGATAGCATTGAAGTCGCCAATAAAGAGGGTAGGATAACGGTTTTGAAGAGTGCGAAGCTGGGTCCAGAGTTCCCTCCTGTCTGTGACGGTGTGAAGCCCATAAACAAAGACAACCCTAATCATCCCAAAGGAGCTGGAAGTGATTTGGATGGCGATGCATTGGTCATGTTTACTCACAATATCAACCTGGCCAAAATCTCTTCTCCAACCTACCCATATTCGACCTTTGCGGTGGTGCTCATAGTTACTAACCCAACACCAATTGTTCCCAAATTTCTGTTGAATCTTCTTCCCAAATTTCTGTTGAATCTTCTTCTCATTTTGTTCTTTTGGCGGATTTGTGGCTTTTGACTGTAGTCCATGTCTCATGATTAGTTTGTGTGTTC